>CAJNDS010001868.1:535000-595000 GCA_905221605.1 Symbiodinium natans
TTGGCTCGTGCATCCGAAGCTCTCTTGCTTGGGACGTTTGCCCTCCCTTGGGGGCTCAGGGTTTCAGATTCTTTTCCGACAGGCTGGATTTTGGCAGTTCTCCAATTTTGTGGCGTGTTTCTGTTTGTTTGTTTGTTTGTTTTTTTTTTTTTGGGGGGGGGGGGGGGGGGGGGGGAGGGGTGGTGCCCTCAAAATAGACGGGACCTGAAAAGGGACCATAGTCAAGAGAACCAACCACCTGGTGTGGTTCAAAGTCCAAGTTGTTGGCTGACTGTGCAGGAGTTGGGAAGTGTGGCTTTGGGGAAATTCTAAACCCTAAGCCCTGCAACCCTAAGCCCTAAGCCCTAAACCCTAAGCCAGTGGCGGCACCGACAGGGTATCTGGGCTACTGGTGGCGGAAACACCTCGAAGCTCTGCCAGGCAGCGGTGTGATGGGCCGGTCAGGTCTCTTCCTGATGGCTTGGGGTTTAGGGTTTAGGGTTGGGGTTTAGGGTTCAGGGTTCAGGGTTCAGGGTTCAGGGTTCAGGGTTCAGGGTTTAGGGTTTAGGGTTTAGGGTTTAGGGTTTAGGGTTTAGGGTTTAGGGTTTAGGGCTCAGGGTTTGGGGCTCCGGGTTTAGGAACCACAGACCCCGAGCTTCAACAGCAAAGCAAGCCTTGCAGTGGGAAGGCTTCGGAATCAGAAGTCCAAACTGCTCGCCAACCCTAGGCTTTGCTTAAGAGAACTCCACCCCCCAATTTTTTGGGGTTCTTAAAAAATAGTAGCCAATGATTAAGGTGTCTGTGTTGCGCAAGCCCTCCTTGAGGGGGCGGTTACAAGTAGGGTTGCGTGCGCCTTGCTTCGGGATCTACATGCAGACGCCCTTCCTTGTAGCCCTCCCTACAAGAACCCCTACCCAAGAATCCTCAAAGCCCTAAGCCCTAAGCCCTAAGCCCTAAGCCCTAAGCCCTAAGCCCTAAGCCCTAAGCCCTAAGCCCTGAGCCCTAAGCCCTAAGCCCTAAGCCCTAAGCCCTAAGCCCTGCGCCCTACGCCCTACGCCCTAAGCCCTAAGCCCTACGCCCTAAGCCCTAAACCCTAAACCCTAAACCCTAAACCCTAACCCTACACCCTGAACCCTAAACCCTAAACCCTAAGCCGGCTTGACAGCCTCAAGCCTGAGCCCAAGCTGTGGTGTGGGAAAGGAGCAGTGGTGGCCTCCGGTTGCAAAGGCTTCGGGTGTAGGTTTAGGGTTTAGGGTTTAGGGTTTAGGGTTGCTGTGCATATTATTCGTCGCAAACTCCGGTCTCTCGACTGATGCTTAGGATCTTAGGGGCCCAGCCTCGGCACGCCGAAATCCCAAAGGGTTTAGGGTTTAGGGTTTAGGGTTTAGGGTTTAGGGTTTAGGGTTTAGGGTTAGGTCACAAGCTTGCCAGGGCTTTCGGGAAGTGGATCACGTCATCATGCGGCTTGGCCGGCAAGAGATTCCCAAGCTCCGGGTCCCGATTTGGTGCAAACCCTAAACCCTAAACCCTAAACCCTAAACCCTAAACCCTAAACCCTAAGCCCTAAACCCTAAACCCTAAACCCTAAACCCTAAACCCTAAACCCTAAACCCTAAACCCTAAACCCTAAACCCTAAACCCTAAACCCAAGAGCGAAAACCCCTACATCCTAAGCCCCTAAACGCGAAACCCTCAAACCCCCAAGCCCCTAAACCCTGCACCCCCACAACCCCCTCCTCCGCCCCACCTGGGCCCCCTCCAAGCCCGAATTCCAAAAGCCATATGAAGCAGGGTTTACATTACGAATTTTGGTGAGTGTATATAAGGTTCCTTTTAAATATTGGTGAGTGTATACCTTGGGTGTCCTTTTGGGGGTTACAAGAAATATAAACCCTACTTCAGATCAAGCCCAGAGCTGAGGATTATAAACCCTAAACCCTAAACCCTAAACCCTAAACCCTAAACCCTAAACCCTAAACCCTAAACCCTAAACCCTAAACCTTAAACCCAGAGCTGAGGATCTTCACATCCGCCGAGAGTCGGACCTTCCTCGGGTGCGACCCGAGTATTCTGGGAGATGAGGGCTTCGGGGGCGCCTAAAACCCTAAGCCCTAAGCCCTAAGCCCTAAGCCCTAAACCCTAACCCCTAAACCCTAAACCCTAAACCCTAAACCCTAAACCCTAAACTTTAAACCCTAAACCGCCTTAAGCTGATACTAGTAGCGGAGTTGTCGGACCGTGAAACTCCAACAATTCCTTTGAAGGCGATAGCGCATTTGCAACCCTAAACCCTAAACCCTAAAGCCCTACACCCTAAACCCGAGACCCTAAACCCCTAACCCCTAAACCCTAAACCCTAAACCCTAAACCCTAAACCCTAAACCCTAAACCCCTACTCCCTAAACCCTAAACCCCTAAACCCTAAACCCCAAACCCTAAACCCTAAACCTTTAGGGGCCACCAGGGTAAAGCCAGCGGCCAAAGCCCCCACGCCAGTGCTCTGTCTGGTCGACAGCACCTTCCAGCACCTCCTGTTCAACGAGGAAACTTCCAAATACCAGAGCTATGGAGTGAGAACCCTGCTCTCGGGCTACGCAGTCATCTGCCCTGGAGCCACGTTGACTACCCGCTACACCTCACAGGGAGCGAGCCATCCTTCGATTCTGGAAGCCCTCACACGCTTCGGATTCCTAAACCTTAAGCCCTAAACCCTAAACCCCTAAACCCCTAAACCCTAAACCCCTACACCCTACACCCTAAACCCTTAAACCCTAAACCCTGAACCCTAAACCCTCATCCCTAGACCCTAATCCCTAAACCCTGAATCCCAAGAGATGGGGGGTCGATCTAGATGATGGCCCCCTGTTTGGTATCCTCCACTATCAGGATCATACTATCACAGAGACCCCCCTAAGGGCCCAATGCCCCAGTAGAGGTGCTTCTTGTGGGTGTATACTGGAAACATAGGGTTATTGGGAACAGTCATGTTGATGAACTGCCGTATCACTTGTTGTCCCGAAGCCCCAGATAAGGAGGGGTGGTTGCTTTGAAGCCCTATAGACCCCTGAACCCTGAACCCTGAACCCTAAACCCTAAACCCTAAACCCCGAACCACGAACCCCGAAACACTGTGGAAGGTATGCCCGGATGGTCGACGAGCCGGATGACATGCTCTTCCCAGGAGCTGTTGCGTCATGATCAGTGCCTGGGTTTCGGGTTAGGGTTTAGGGCTTAGGGCTTAGGGTTTAGGGCTTAGGGTTTAGGGTTTAGGGTTTAGGGTTTAGGGTTTAGGGTTTAGGGTTTAGGGTTTAGGGTTTAGGGTTTAGGGGGTAGGGTTTAGGGTTTAGGGTTTAGGGTTAGAGTTTAGGGTTGGTATAAGCAGGGTTCCAAGTCCCACCAAAAAGGTTCAAGGCAGCCCTACAGTCCCAAAGCCCTAAAACCCTGCAGCGGGACAACCTTAGGGGTCCAAGGCACAACCCTGAGCCCTAAACCCTAAGCCCTAAGCCCTAAGCCCTAAGCCCTAAGCCCTAAGCCCTAAGCCCTAAGCCCTAAGCCCTAAGCCCTAAGCCCTAAACCCTAAACCCTAAACCCTAAACCCCCAGTCCGATTAAAGGCCCCAGAGTTGCTCCTCTCAGAAGTGCACTGGAAGCTGCGTAAGAGAATCTTGCCTTTGGTGTCCGTTCTGGTTTGGTCCCTTTTTGAGACTTCCCCTTCTCGCAATCTGCATATCCATATGTACAGAGAATATGCATGCATGAGCACATATGTAAGAACGACAATTTGCCACCCGGCAAAAGGACCGTGAGCCGTTTGTGCTTTCAGCAGACAGTCCCACCCTAAACTCTAAACTCTAAACCCTAAACCCTAAGCCCTAAACCCGAAACCCATTAACCTTCAAGTGGCTTCTCCAGGCATTTGGGGGGAATTCTCCAGTCGGCTGGGGCACAGCTTCAAGGCAGCAGCGTGGTCATGCGCGACTGAAAGAGAGGGGGTTAGGGTTTCGGGTTTCGGGTTCAGGGTTCAGGGTTCAGGGTTTAGGTTTAGGGTTTAGGGTTAGGGTGGTTCTGTCGTGAGGTTGACTACCTCAAGAGCAATGAAGTTAAGGGAGCGTCCGCTGTGTTGGGCTTTCATGTGAGGCTGAGTTGGGCTTGCAGAAGGGCTTGTGTCAGCGAGGATGCTCAGCTAGTGGGTATGAGGCCGAAGGCAAAGCACGTCGGCGCTCGCGAGCCCTAGGCCCTCAACTCTACAGGCATTGCCCAACCCCTTGAAGCGGAGAACTGTTGCTTGAAAGTCAAACCACCACCAGGCAGCTCAATTTTCCTCCAAGCTTCTTGTGTCAGCTCCGGATTGAGGTGTTAAGATGGTCTTGAGGTCTCAGAAAAATGCGGGTGCCAGCGAGTCCCTTCAAGCAAACTCACCCGACTTATTTGTGCATCGAGTCGTTGAAGCCGAAACAGACTCTCTACGATTCACAGCCGTTTCGGGTCACGAAGTGGGTGTATGGTTGAGTGCTTAGGGCTGAGAAGCCGTCAGCTTTGGGGTGCTGGGCTTGGGGTTTCCAAGCCCTCTCTTTAGGTTTAGGGCTTCAGCTGTTGCTTAGGGCTTGGGGCTTAGGGCTTAGGGCTTATAGGGCTTTTTGAATCCCGAAGCTGCCGCCGGGAGCCCGATGCACTGGCTTTGCTTCTTCGGGCTGCTGGCGGGCGCAGCCGGGCCGGCCGGCGCCGTCCTGGACGCGCTGGGGCGCGACGACGAGTGCACGGGGAGTGCAGGTGCCCCCTAGAACGCTGAGGTGCGCTAAAGCATAGTCTGTGAGAAGAGAGCTTAAACTCTGGCAGATTTAGGGTTTTTGGGTCTTTCAGCCCCTTGTTTTGTGTAGCCTGGCGTGGTAAGGACGGGCTTCTTCGGCTCCTTAAGACTTCGGGCTCCTTAAGACTTCGGGCTCCTTAAGACTTCGGGTCTTCTGCCGAGGCTTGTTGAAACAGCGTCTGCTTGGAACGGGCTATAAGTACCATAGGGGGAGGGCAGCGAATGTACGTACAGCGATACATGGTCATCCTTCCTTCTTGTTGCGTTGCTGCTCTTCTGTTGGTCCACTGCGCAGACACTTGACCAAGTCGTGACCGAACAGGGAATCGCAGAATTAAGTCAAAGAAACCCGAAGCCCTAAACCCCAAACCCTAAGCCGCAGCCATGGCAAGGAAAGCACATCTAGGGGCTGATCTCAAAGCCGGCCGAAATGACACAGGGCTAATCTCACCTCCTCAACCATCAACACTGAACTACCAATTGCTTAAGAACCCCGGAACATCCCTTATTAAGGGCAATATAGGAATATCATTGTCTTCTCTTTTGGGGTTTCTTAAGCAAATAGTAGTGAACCCAAGACGTTTGGGGTTTTTTGGGTTTAGGGACTAGGGTTAGGGTTTAGGGTTAGGGCCTCAGGTTAGCCCATGGGCCTTAGGTGCGCCTTGCGCGCTGACGGCCCTCCAGCGTCGACACAACGTCACGCGGGAGGCGGAGAGGCCAGGGCTTTGTGGGCTTGGGGTTTGGGGTTTGAAACCCTAAACCCTAAACCCTAAACCCGAAACCCTAAACCCTAAACCCTAAACCCTAAACCCTAAACCCTAAACCCTAAACCCTGGAGTCCAGGCAATGACCGTACCCGCCCAGCAGGGAATCGGGATTTAGGGGGCCCCTTGGGTTCTGTCTAGGCGGGTTGAGGGTTGAGGGCTCGGGGGTTTAGGGTTTAGGGTTTAGGGTTTAGGGTTTAGGGTTTAGGGATCGGGGTTGAGGGATGCTCCCCCTCTCCCCCCCTCCCCCCTTCCGGAGCTTGTAATCCACCCCCCCCTCCCTAACAATATAACCCCCCTCTACCCCCTAATCTGAAATACTCCCCGTCTACTACAACATAACCATAATCGGAGTAACTTTAAATTTAGGGGGGGGGGGGGGTAGGGGATTACTCTCCGTGAGCCCCTAAACCCTAACACCCTAAACCTTGCACCCTCAACCCCAACCCTAAACCTTAAACCCTCAACCCTGCCCCGCCCATCCGGGACCTTGTAACCTCCCTAGGGTTTAGGGTTTAGGGTTTAGGGTTTAGGGTTTAGGGTTTAGGGTTTAGGGTTTAGGGTTTAGGGTTTAGGGTTTAGGGTTTAGGGTTTAGGGTTTAGGGGAGGCAGAACCTCTCTTCCTGCTACTTCAAGGGCATCTACCTGGCCGGCGAGGTGGGGGTGTCAGGGTGGATTTAGGCCTCAGACTCGTGTTAAAAGCCCTAAGGCTTGAACTCTAAAACGACATCCCGTCGAAGCTGCTTGGAGCTTATTCCCCTAAACCCTAAACCCTAAGCCCTAAACCCTAAACCCTAAACCCTAAACCCTAAACCCTAAACCCTAAACCCTAAACCCTAAACCCTCAACCCTCAACCCTCAACCCTCAACCCTAAACCCTAAACCCTAAACCCTAAACCCTAAACCCCTTAGGATTCGACACATGGCTGGCTGAAGCGGCCCTTGCCCTGGCTAAGGTGAAGGAGGTGAGCTCCTTCCCAGACATCACCGTGAAGGTGGTATCGAGCTTCTGGGTTGCTGTTAAGAACTTGTTTAAGTCAAGTTAGGGTTTCCTTGTTGTGGTAGCTTTTCCGACAGCAAAAGCCAGGTTTTCCCGACTTGGATGTAAAGATCGTGAGCTCCTTTCCGCACTCCTGCGGCGAGTGGAAGATGGTCTCGAGCTTTCCCGACTTCACAGTCGCTAGGAAAGGCCTTTGGGACATTTACATTTTTTTCCTTAATTTGGGCTTAAGAGGCTTAAACTCTAAACCCTACACCCTGCACCCTACACCCTAAACCCTAAACCCTAAACCCTAAACCTCAAGCCCTAAGGCCTAAATCCTAAACCATAAACCCTAAACCCTAAACCCTAAACCCTAAACCCTAAACCCTAAACCCTAAACCCTAAAGCCTTTTTTTTTCAAGGGTTTTTTTTTGGGCCATCCGAGGTCAAGTTCGTTCGCAGCTTCCCCGACATCAGCATCCGCTACGTGAGCAGCTTTCCCGGCTTGCACCGCTAGCCTGGCTGGCTCTGAGTATAGGGACCGAGGGTACCCATTGGGGGTTTAGGGTTTAGGGTTTAGGGTTTAGGGTTTAGGGTAATCCCTGCAAGGGCATATCTAGGGCCCTACTTCCCTCATTCCCTTTTAAGACGAAGCAGCCGGAGCCTTCAGCGACAGCAAGCGTTGCTCTGGCATGTACATAGGCGGAACATTTCGACGGTTTAGGGTTTAGGGTTTAGGGTTTAGGGTTTAGGGTTTAGGGTTTAGGGTTTAGGGTTTAGGGTTTAAGGGGCCTCCCTCTGTTCACCCTGCTTTGTGCAGGCGGCTGCACCCGGCCTGGCCAAAAAGTGCTCATGGCATCGCCCTGCCCGAAACCCGACAGCCCTAAACCCCAAACCCTCAACCCTCAACCCTCAACCCTAAACCCTAAACCCTAAACCCTGAACCCTGAACCGTAAACCCTAAACCCTAAACCCTAAACCCTAAACCCTAAACCCTAAACCCGAAGTGCTCTTGAGCCCTCCCGGATCCCTTGCTTGCAATGTGGGCTCGGAAGGTGCACTGGCTGAAGCAGTGCTCCGTCGGGCTGGTCCAGCTCCCGGGGGGTGTTTTGGATTTCTAGATAGTGAGGGTTGAGGGTTTAGGGTTTAGGGTTCTGGGGTTTGCAGGTGCCTCAGGGCCCTTGTAGGATTTAGGGTTTTAAGCGCAGAAATCCCCGGTCCGCGACCGTTTGGAACCCAAAGATCCCTAAACCCGGACCCCTATGAGCGATAAGGCCCAATGCCTTCTAGGCGCGCAGGCTGTGCATTCTTCTTACGGGCGTTTGAGGGTTGAGGGCGGACCGCATTTGGCAATCAAACTTACATGTACCCTAGGTAGGATTACAGGGACCCTCAAAAGGGAACCCTTCTCAACCCTCTTCTGCCTCTCATAAACAGGGACCTTACTGATAGTGCCTATATCCCCAAGGGTCACCCTAATCCTATCCCGTAATGTAGTTGGTTAAACAGGGCAAGGAAGCGTTTAACTTACATGTCTCAAAAGGGGGCTCAAGAGCAGTTGCGTCTTGCGGTTTGCTTGGGTTCAGGTTGGGGAGATTCGGGTTTTGCACGCCAATACCTTAAGACCGAGACCCCAAAAGACGTAAGCCCCAAAACCCTGAGCCTGAACCCCTTCAACCCTAAACCCCTAAAACCCAACCACCCCCATGCCCTAAACTAGGCTGCCCAGTAGTACCCTTATTCCCTTTTTGGGGGGTTTAGGTTCCCTTATAAACCCCTTTAAGCAAAAAAGGGGCACCCCCTTTAAGCCTAGGTTACTGGGCAGCCTAGTAAAGCCCGAAGCCTTTCCTTCTGCCAAGGCTCAGGCTGACCACATCCGCAACCCACACAACAACGACGAGCCCGTTCGCCGGGGCAAAGACGGCCAGGCCCGCGATTTAGGGGCTTAGGGCTCAGGGCTTGACCTAGACCCTAAACCCTAAACCCTAAACCCTAAACCCTGAACCCTGAACCCTAAACCCTAAACCCTAAACCCTAAACCCGAAACCCGAAACCCTGAACGCCCTTCAGCCCCTCCTAAACCCCGTTAAGCCCCTCCTAAACCCCCTTTAGCCCTTCCTAAGCCCCCTCCTAAGCCCCTTAGGCGTTTTTGGCTGGGTTGCCTACCTACACAAAGTTAGGGCCTAAGGGCTCTTGAGGGATTCTAGGGTTTAGGACTTGGTGTTTCAGGTTTAGGTTTTAGGGTTCAGGGTTGAGGCCTCTTGGGGGTTGGGGGAGGGTCTGCTCGGCAAGACTTTACCCTAAACCCTAAACCGTAAACCCTAAACCCTAAACCCTAAACCCTAAACCCTAAACCCTAAACCCTAAACCCTAAACCCTAAACCCTAAACCCTAAACCCTAAACCCTAAACCCTAAACCCTGGATTTGGAGAATCCAAGCCATCCACACCCTCAACTCTAAACCCTAAATCCTACTCTAAACACCCTGAAACCCCGCAGCCCCAAAGCCTTGAAGCCCTACCTCAAAAGCCCCACAGGCCCAAAAGCCCTCAAACCCTGACACTTTAAGAAGGCCTGGAGACTTCAAGCCTTGAAGCCCTTACACCAGTAGGGTTTAGGGTTTCGGGTTCAGGGTTTAGGGTTTAGGGTTCGGGGTTCAGGGTTCAGGGTTTAGGGTTTAGGGTTTAGGGTTTAGGGTTTCGGGTTTAGGGTTTCGGGTTTAGGCTGTTTCAGGAGCTGCCCGCCAGCGTCGGCGAGCGCCTCTGCCGATTCCTCTGGCAGGCGGACGACGAGGACCTCCAAAGGGAACAGAGAAGGAAGAACCGGTTTAGGGTTTAGGGTTTAGGGTTTAGGGTTTAGGGTTTAAGGGTTTAGGGTTTAGGTTTTAGGGTTTAGGGTTTAGGGTTTAGGGTTTAGTTTCCCTAAAGCCCCAAAGGGTATCACCTGAAGCCATAAACCTCGTAAAACCATTAACGCTTGACGCCCGGAAGCCCCCCTGTCGGAGCCCCCAAGGGCTGACCAGGACTTTAGGGTTTGGGGTTTCGGGATTGAGGGGTTCAGGGATTTCGGGTTTGGGGTTTTGGGGTTTGGGGTTTAGGGCTTGGGGAATTGGGGATTGAGGGCTTTAGGGCCTCGTTGAGGGTTTCGGGTATTCAGTGTTTTCGGGTTGGGGTGGGGGTTTTGGGTGAGTTTAGGGCTTCGGGTTGAAGGGGTTAGGCTTTAGGGTATGAGGGTTGGGGGGTTTGGGCATCTGGGGTCTCGAAGTCTTGGGGCCTAGGGTTTGGGTTTGGGAAGCCACTCCGCAACCGTCAACCGTGGAATCTTTTGGCTTGTAGTTTTAGGTGCATTCCTGAAAAATTCGCGGTATCTGCAGCTCCCGAAACCCTAGCCCTAAACACCTAAACCCTGAACCTTAAACCCGAAACACGGAAACACCGAAACACCGAAACACCGAAACACCGAAACACCGAAACACCCAAACACCCAAACCCCAAACCCCAAACCCCAAACCCCAAACCCCAAGCCCCAAACCCCAAACCCCAAACCCCAAACCCCTTCCCCCGCAAAACAAAAATCAAAATCAGGTTTACGACTAGCTATCAAACCCAACCTGCAGAACTACTACCCTCGGGGACAGGTTTTAAGGTTTGCGTTTGCCCCCTAAGCCTTATAAAATGGGTTGGTGGTCTCTTTAAGTAGGGTTTCTGTTTCATGGGGGGCATTTCTTGGGGTTCTTGCTAGTAAGGCTATGTTAAGGTATAAGGTTTGGACCCAAGAGGCCACCGGCCTTTATAGCCCAAAGCCCAAAGCCCTAAGCCCTAAGCCCTAAGCCCTAAGCCCTAAGCCCTAAGCCCTAAGCCCTAAACCCTAAGCCCTAAACCCTAAACCCTAAACCCTAAACCCTAAACCCTGAACCCTAAAAGGTATACCGGGTATCAAGTAAAGAGGCCACCGTGCCTTTACAGCCCAAGCCCTCCCTTCGCTGTTGAAGGATATCCTCAAAGGCTCTGAGTTCCAGCTCCCAGCCTGAGATTGGGGAAGGGATTGGGGGGGGCGGGGGGTTTAGGGTTTAGGGTTTAGGGTTTGGGGTTTAGGGTTTAGGGTTTAAGGTTTAGGGTTTAGGGTTTGGGGTTTAGGGTTTTGGGTTTAGGGTTTAGGGCTTAGGGCTCAGGGGCTTGGGGTTTGGGGGTGGGAGGGGGACATTTGTTTGGGAGGTTGAAGTGTGGGGTCTTCGGGTCTTGTAAGGTCTTATAGGGTTTAGGCTACCAAGGTTTGGGGTCTGAAGTTTCGGTTAAGGGTTCAGGGTTTAGGGTTTTGGGCTTGGGGCTTCGGGTTTAGGGTTTAGGGTTTAGTATTTGCGGGATGTTGGGTTTGGGGGCAGCTTCTCGGAGTTTGAAGTGTTCGGGCTCAGGGTTCTAAATGTTTGCGGGCTTCGGGTTGGTGCTTGGAATCGCTTCCTGAAAGGTCCCAAATGAGTCCAAGGCGCTAACACACGTGAAGGCCCAATTCTGGAGAGGCCCTGGTGTACCAGGTCTTGGGTTTAGGGTTCAAGGTTGAAAGTTTTGGCCTCCGTGATGGATTTGGGGTTTCCCTTTATTGGTGTGTGTGTGTGTGTGTGTGTGTGTGTGTGTGTGTGTGTGTGTGTGTGTGTGTGTGTGTGTGTGTGTGTGTGTGTGTGTGTGTGTGTGTGTGTGTGTGTGTGTGTGTGTGTGTGTGTGTGTGTGTGTGTGTGTGTGTGTGTGTGTGTGTGTGTGTGTGTGTGTGTGTGTGTGTGTGTGTGTGTGTGTGTGTGTGTGTGTGTGTGTGTGTGTGTGTGTGTGTGTGTGTGTGTGTGTGTGTGTGTGTGTGTGTGTGTGTGTGTGTGTGTGTGTGTGTGTGTGTGTGTGTGTGTGTGTGTGTGTGTGTGTGTGTGTGTGTGTGTGTGTGTGTGTGTATGTATGTATGTATGTATGTATGTATGTATGTGTGTGTGTGTGTTTTTGGTGTAGGGCCCAGGGTTTCAACCTTTAGGCAAGTCCGAATTCCTAAGCCCCCAAACCTGTGTCCCACATCCCAAAGCCCGGAATCCCGGCACCCCTGGGCACCCCTTAAGCACCCGTAAGCACCTCCGAAACACCTCCGAAACACCACGTAAGCACCGGTAAGCCTTAGACCCTAAGCCCTAAACCCTAAACCCTAAACCCTAAACCCTAAACCCTAAAACCATGACTGAGAGCTCCAGGTTCGAGCCGCGTGTGCAGTATGAGTACCCGGAGGAGAAGGAGCCCCCCGACACCGGGATGCCTGCGGTTCGGGGGCCTTTCGGGGGTATTGGTTTTAGGGTTTAGGGTCTAGGTTTACGGTTAAGGTTCTGGGGGTTAGCGGGTGGGGGTGAGGTGTTGTTTCTAGAAGGTTGTCTACAGCGGGTTTTGTCGGGGTTTAGGGTTTAGGGTTTAGGGTTTAGGGTTTTGGGGTAAGTAGTAGCGATGCCCCCCCTCGCGAGTCAAAGTTGGGAGAGCCTCGAAAGCTGAAAGCTCCAAGCCTTCGCACAGTTTGGGGGGGCGACTTGGGGTTCAGGGTTTGAGGGTTTGAGGGTTTAGGGTTTAGGGTTTAGGGTTTAGGGTTTAGGGTTTGGGGTTTAGGGTTTAGGGTTTAGGGTTGAGGGTTTAGGACCCTAGACCCGACCTAAGCCCTGAACCTTGCAGGCTTCGCCCCGAGCGGCCCTGAGAGTAAACTCCCTGAGCTCTAAGCCCCCAAAACCCTGAACCTTAGTAACCCTAAACCCTAAACCCTAAACCCTAAACCCTAAACCCTAAACCCTAAACCCTAAACCCTAAACCCTAAACCCTAAACCCTAAACCCTAAACCCTAAACCCTAAACCCTAAACCCTAAACCCTAAACCAGCTTAAGCCCCTCTTGTAGCTACCCCCACCCCCTTAAAAATGCAAAATGGGGGAGGGGGGGGGCGCGGAATTGTAAAACGCCTTTACTTACAGTCATCAGAAAAACTGGCGTCCGAGGAGTGCCGCAAATCAGGAGGGCCCCAAAGTGTAAGTTACAATTTCAGCATCCCTTCCTCGAAGGGTTTGGGGGTTTAGGGTTTAGGGTTTAGGGTTTAGGGTTTAGGGTTTAGGGTAGACCCCAATCCCTGATCCCGAGGAGGCCGAAGCTGTCAGGGCCTCACCCTGCATTGCCAGGGAGAAGACCGCGAAATTTACTTCCAAGGGCAGTTTAGGGTGGCTTGCTGGTGCCCTTGTCCCTTTTTTGATTCAAGGTTTGGGTTGCTACTGTACCATGGACGCGGATCATGTTTCGGGTTTGGACTGGTGTAGTTAAGACACAAGCATTGACACCCGCCCGTTGGTTAGGTTTTTTTTGCGAAAGAGGTGTGAAAAAAAACTCATAACATGTTATAAGGGGTAGACAAGAAGATAGCAGAGGAACACCAGCAATAGCACATCTGCATCAATCTTGCAGCGAAGCCCAGTAGATTTTCGGCCACAGAAGCCCCAAACTGCAAGCAAAAGCGGGGGGCGCGCCCAGATCCGCCCAGTTTAGACCCTAAACCCCCTAAAAGCCCCTTAAACACCCCAAAGGCCTACTTAAAGCCCTAGACCCTAAACCCCCTCAAAGCCCCTTAAACGCCCCAAAGGCCTACTTAAAGCCCTAGACCCTAAACCCCCTAAAACCCCTTAAACACCCCAAAGGCCTGCTTAGAGCCCTAGACCCTAAACCCCCCCCTAAAAACCCCTTAAACGCCCCAAAGGCCTACTTAAAGCCCTAGACCCTAAACCCCCTAAAAGCCCCTTAAACACCCCAAAGGCCTACTTAGAGCCCTAGACCCTAAACCCCCTAAAACCCCCTTAAACACCCCAAAGGCCTACTTAAAGCCCTAGACCCTAAACCCCCTAAAAACCGAAAACGCCCCAAAGGGTTAGGGCTGCGGGTTTCGGGATGGGCCCTGCGCACGAGCTCTCGGCTACCAGGCCCCTTTGGCGCTGGAGGACGTGAAGAAGGCCCGGATCCCCAACTGTTTTTTTTTTTTTTTTGGGGGGGGGGGGGGGGGGTTTGTTGGGTTTGGGGTTTAGGGTTTAGGGATTAGGGTTTAGGGTGGCGGTTGGGGTATGGGCGGTATAATGAGAATCAAGAGTTTCACATCGTTTTCTTTTTTTTCTCCCGGGGTGGGAGTGGGGGGCGGGGGCGGCGGCCAGGGGGGGAGAAGGTGTGGCGGCTTTGGTTTTTCACGGGTTTGTGGCGATTTAGGGTTGTAGGGCTGCATGTAGCGTTTAAGGGCGTTTAGGGCTGAAGCGCTTCAGGGCTGTATGTTTTGTTTCAAAAAACTCTTTCGGCTGTAGGGTTGTAGGCATTAGGGTTGTAGGGCTGCAGGGCTTTAGGGCTTTGGGGATTTTGGGTTGCTCGGTTTTAGCGTTTAGAGTTGCCGCGTTTAGGGCTTTTGGGTTGGACAGGGCTGTGCGGGTGTGTTTTGAGTTCGGGTTGAAGGGTTGGGTTTATTCCGCGCCCAATGATTCGAAGCTTTGGGCTATGATGCGGCACGCCGCCATAGCCTTTCTACCCTTCGCATGTCCTAGGGCGTACGTTTAGATTCAGGGAACTTGTTAACCAATAATGACAGTACTTATAACGGTACTTATAAGCCCCTTAAGTGCCCCAATATGGTTATAAGTACAGTTATAAGCACAGTTATAGTTGGTGAGTAAGTACCATGAACCTCCAAGTGGGGTTTGGTGTTTAGGGACAAGGGGTGGACCTCCCAAACTCACGGAGCGCTCAAGTCTCCAAACTTTTAGGGTTTAGGGTTTAGGGTTTAGGGTTTAGGGTTTGTTTGGCGCATCGAGTATAAGTCCTTTTACATGGGTATGACGTCTGGCCATTAAGCACTTTCAGGTTAGGGCATGAAGTTGGCATATGATGATGACTGATGATGAATGGAAGATAATATGCCATCGACATCGACGAGGAGATCATAATACTTGATGACGGTGATGGGTGAGATGATGATGTCGAGCGACTTTAATACCTTGTGCTCTTGCCGAATATCGTGCGTTGGTCAGACATGTATAGCATCTTGTTGTCTTTCAAGTTGACTGCCAAAGCACGCTTCAACCGCAGCGCGCTGGCTCAGAAGAGCTCTTTTGAGCGACGAAGTAGAAAAAGATCTTTTGTTCCCCCTTTGTGTACAGGCCCCTATCCTTGCGCTGTGCTCTTCTAATACTGGAAAGCCATAAGGGAAACCTAGGCGCCAGGGGAGGAAGAGATAGCGAGCATAAGGTGGAAGCTGATAGACACCATAAGGGAAACCTAGGTGATATTGGCCAATACGCTTGTGCACCCCTCAGGTCTTGCAAGCCTGAGTATCCTCTTGCATACGCGGTGCAAGGGTGGCTTACCGTTGGGAAAGGATTGGCCCCTGGACCCGACCCGTTGATAGGGATACTATCACCTGGACTACAACTTCTACACCTACACCTGTTTATAGCGATTCTCCTTCCAGCCCTGAGCTAATACCTGTTGGCGCGGGCAACATTTCTTGAATAGTTTGTCTATTCCACCACCTCTTGCAGGTTAAGAGCCTTGTCGGTTCGGCTGTGAGTGGGAATATCGCGATACAGTTTTCCTTTCTTTGCGACGTCGTGGACGAGATGGCGGATGATAATCAGGATTTGCGTGCGATCCTTGACGCAGCTGCAGATACGCAGGGATCGAATATCTTTGGACTGGAGGACATGCCGGCCAGTAGTGATACATGGGATCCTTTTGGACAGTTGGCTTTGGAAGACGGTAGTCAGGCTCATACTGAGGTACCTCGAGATGATAATATTGATGAGCTGAGGGCGATTGCAGATATGAGTGTAGCTGATCCGTTGGCATTGGTTAATATGTTTGACGCGGAGCATCACGATAGAGCAGGAAGTCTCACCATCTCTTCGACTTCTGAAGGTTCTGAATCCAGAACGGCGAGGACGAGACGTGATGATAATACCGCAGATGGTACGAATATCGGCGGTGAACGTTTGACTGGAACCTTTCATATAATATCGAGCTCTGATGGTGGAGCGATTGCGGGCAATGGAGGGCATGATGAGTCAACTCATAGAAGCCTTATGATGCTGCCCGATCCTCATATTGTTTCAGGTACTGTTCATAATCCTGTTGACGACGTAGGATTAGAGAATAGAGAACAAAATGTGTCTCCTATCAGTCAGTTCTCCTCGACAGGTCTGCGTGAAAGTGAAGAAGATAGGGGACGCGATGTTGTTGACGAGCCTGGACACAAGCGTGAATACCCCTTCGGGGATGAGGATCCCGCGACTGCGATCAGAGGCATACTCGGTCAATCCGGAGTGTTGACAGGGGATGATATAATAGCTGCAGCATCTGCGGGATCTCAAGGTCATGATTTTCACGGGCATACAGGGAATACAGGAGGGACGATGGCAAGCATATTGTTCGGTGAGGAGAATAGAGTTCGTCGCCCTGAGTCAGTTAAAAGGGGCATTGATGAAGGAGTCGATAGGGAGATTTCCAGAGGGAGGATAATATCGGGCGACGGAGGGGCGACCATGGATCATGCAGCTAGGTCTGACGACGCTTCCGATGCAAGCGCGAAGCGAGTGAGAGGAGCTGAGGACTTCAGTCCTTCTGTTCATATGGCTGGGAGAGTCACCCCTGAGAGAGGTGGAGGCGGAATAAGTGCTTCGTCATCTGGTTTGAACTCACCCGTTCCTACTGGATCGGGAAGGCTCATGGAGCATAATATGTTTACCCCACCTACTGATAACAAACCTGGGAGCTGGCACAGAGCAGGTTCGAGCCCTTCGAAGAGAATAGCTGGTGCTGGAATATCGCCTGAGAATGAGATGAGGAGAGAGATCCTAGAGATGGATGGAAAGGTTTGTCAGCTGGAAATGATAGTCATCGATGCTAGGGAGGGAGTAGGCAAGAATACTGAGGATCTGAGGAGAGTTGATAATATGATTTCGTCACTCAATCTGACAGCACATGAAGCGCATAATATGGCGGTTGATGCATCCCGTAGATCGAACGAGGCGGAGGTCCTGATAACATCAAGAATTGAACATGAACTTCAGGCAGTTCGCGAAATTGCCGAAGGTAGACCTCAGGATTCAGGTCAAGAGATGCACTCAGTTCCAGGAAGCGCGATTGGGACGATGATACACAAGAACAAAGAAATGATCGATACTGTGAGGTCCTCCACCGCATCATCCTTTCAGTACTACGACAAAAGACTCAAGGATGTTGAGACGCATAGCAATGAGAGGATCAGCCGCGTTGATGATGATGTTAGCAAGCTTCATACCAAGATGAGGTCGATGTCAGCTGCGACGGAATCGCATACACATGCTTTGGAGGGGCATAGGGCTGCGTTGAAGCTGTCTCGCAGTGATACAGGATGGAGATCTTTGAGAGTTGAGGAAGCTGAGGAGTCTATCAGAAAGGTTTCTAGCCGAATAGAGCGATTGGAGAGAAACATGAGGACGCAACAACCGCCTGGTGAATCTGCGGGGTCTAGAGAGATAAAGATGAATATGTGTGAGTCATTTGGTTGCTCATGCGGAAAACCTGGTACAAGTCACGGGGGTTGCATAGATGCCAGGGCCCGCAAGGCTGTGCAGGACAGTGTAGGGATCATACAAGGTAATAAGGAGTCAATGGGAAAGGTGGCAAAGGAGCTCATTACGTTGAAAACCCGGGCGGGTGTGCTTGAGAATGACGTTCATGGCAATAAAGAGAGGCTGCAAAAGGTTTCGGATGTCGCTGAGAAACGTCACAAGAAGTTGGTAGACGGTGTAGATGACCTGAATAAAGGAATATCGGCGGTCGTGAAGGAGTCGGACGCCACTTCCGAGAAGAACGAGCTAAACATAATGGGGGTGAAGCGCGACGTAGGCGAAGTATGCGATCGAATGAGCAAGCTAGAGTCAGCGAGTCAGGAGATAATATCCAAGCAGCATGGTTTCGCCGATGACGTGATTGAGCTTCGCCGGCAGATTTCCAAGAATACCAAGATGATAACCGGCCTCGATGACATTAAAGGTGCTCAAATACCTCGCGGTAGAGTGCAGGGGGGTCAAGGGAACGCGGACGCGAGATCAAGGAGTGAGAATGCTCCTACTACGTCTGGTGAGCAATCCAGGGACTTGGAATCCATTGAGTTCAGATACACTCAGCTAGAACGGAACACCAGAAAGGTATCTGTTCAGCTCGAGGCGTTGGGGGAAGAAGTTACAAGATCAATGAGAGATACATCCTCGTTGAGATCCGAAATGGGGATGCTCAAAAATGAGTTCAAAGGGAGTACGGAAATGAACGCAACATACCTTCATGATATCAAGGAAGAGAACTACAAACTCAAGGTGAAGGTTGATTCATATGAAAGGACCATGGGGGAGATGAGGGAGGAACAGGAGAGACAAGCACAGCTCATAAGGGAGATGAACGTTCGCATAGAGGGAGCACGACAACAGGAGAGTGTGAAGACAGAGCTTGACAAAATATGGGGACAGTTATCATCGTTGGTGAAAGCTAATAGTGAGCGCGCTGCACCTGCTGCGTTCGACGAGGCATCGAGCTTTGCAGGAGCACAGAGGTATGCCGGGGGGACTCCTGCAGCGAGCACATACGGTGACAGTCAGACTCCTAAGCCTCATGATCCCAGAGGGAGGAATCATGATCTCTTAGGAGAGCCTGAGATACGTCAGCCGAAGTGTAATATGTGCGGGAGAACCATAATAGGTGACTGTTATCAGTGCAGTGGCTGCGATAAGCGAACATGTTCGGCATGTATCAACCCTGACTCCATGATGTGCACTGCTTGCATTGGCAACGGATACTCGGGGGGAGGATGGGCAGGAACCGGTCTTCCGAAACCCGATGGCAAGGGCTTGAGTGGCGGCTTTGGGGGAATGTACTACCCCAATGCAGGGATGCCGATTGGATATGGAGCGGTGAGGGATACGCGCGGTATGGACAAGTGCAGCCCCATTACCATCAAGAGTGAGCCTGAGGCTGCGAGGCTTAATATGTGGCTAGCCGATATCGCAATGGCAGCGAAAACAGCATACATCTACGACGGCGACTACGGATATGAAAGAGTTCTGAAGATTAGGAGCCTATCAGAAGATGAGTTGGATGAACCATTGAAATACAGGGCACTTGAGGCGCAGCTATTTACTGCGTTGAAGTCATGCATAAAGTCAAGGGCTCTTGACACCAAAGTTTCGCTAGAGTCGTATGAGAGAACCACGTCTGGGAAATCAGAAAAGGGTATGACCGCGTTGAGGTTGTTGCGCATAATCATGAAGCATGTGGAGATCCCGTCGGCTCAGGAGCAAGCGATTTTGCTTGAAGGATTGATGAATACTGTGTTTCGACGTCTTCCAGGTCAGTCAGAGGAGGAAGCCTTGGAGGAGTTTATGTCTAGATGGAACGTTGCAGCTGCGCAGCTGTCATCCTCAAGCTCGAATACGCAAACACCCGCTCAGATGGGAGGACTGCTCTTCGGGAAAATAAAGGATATCAATGCCTTGACACATGATGTTGAGAAATGGCTTGATTTGCCTGAGACGGAGAGAACTCATACCTGGTTGCGGAGTAGGATCGATCGCAGACTCGAATACTGGAGGGCGAATAATAATACAGTGTCAGCAACTGTTCGCACGGCGCAGCAGGCTTCTGCTACTGGATACGCTGCTATGCCTGCGACGCAATATAATAGAGCTCCTGTGAGCAGGCGAAAGCCTGATGGACGCGACACCAGAAGCGCGTCCCCGTCATATGATCGGGAGGAGACTGGCAAGGGTGTCTCGGTTGGTCCTGTTTGGAGAAAGGCAAATGGCCGGGATGGGCAATCTCAGGCTGGTACGCCGCAGGATCCTAAAGAAAGGTTTGGCTCACTTTCCCCATACGGCAAGAGAGGTGTCTGCTACCCATATACGAGGGGAAACTGCCCCAAGACTGCGTCAGAATGTGGGTATTCCCATGATATCTACCTGTACGAGAATGCCGAAAGGATTCTCAAAGATGCAGGATATTGCTATGACTTCTTCCGATATGGGAAATGCAAGAGAGAGAAGTGTTCATACATGCATGAGAAGCCTCCACCCGAGATACGAGATCGGTTCCCGCTTGAGGAAATCGAGCAGACGGTTAATAGGTCGTCGAGCCCTCATCCTGATACTCCTGAATCAGCATCTGAGAGAGATTTTCGATAGGGTCGGGTCGCAACCCTGAGGCCACTGATCACTCTGGCCAAGAAGTTTTCATGGCCGCTCCTGCATTGATGGATTCAAGGAATAGAAACAGGAAGCGGGATAATACCGGAATACTTCGCAGAATAATAGACGACCCTGATGAGGATCGACGATATAGGGCTGAGCGTAGAAGAGATAAGCTGAAGGGCATTGGTTCAGATGAGAAAGGGAAGTTTGGCATGAATATCGTTATCTGCAGGGGAAATGAAGCCAAGCTTATGATTAGAAAATGCACTCCCCATCGAGACAGAAACTACTCTCATAAGGTCAAAAGAATTCGGGCAGTTGAGGAGGCACAGGCCCGTCTCAGAGCAATATCACTTGAAGAGGAAGTTGCGCTTGACAATGAAGCTAGAGGGGCGAAAGATGAGAAGGCCTTCTTTGATAGAATGATTGATACTGTTGTCAATGAGTGCAGACAGCTAGGCATCGCGGATGAAAGATTTGAGGCCAGAATACTCCGCAAAGATCCCTCTCGATCCAATGCTACTCCAGCCTTAGGACCTGAGGCGAGAAAGTGGATGATAGACTCAGGTTGCGCAATAGATCTAATATCGAGAGATGAGCTTTCAAAGGATGAATATGGTTTAGCCAAGAAGAGCAAATTGATCAAGTTTAATACTGCGAATGGAGGAACAAGGAGTGATATGGAGATTTGTGTAGAGGTCGAAGGACTGCACGAGGAAGCGTATGTGCGCGTTCTTGAGAATACCCCTGCTGTTCTTTCATTAGGGCAAAGATGTGTGCGCAAAGGATACTCGTTCCATTGGATGCCTGGTCGAAATCCTATATTGGTCAAGCCCGACGGATGCATTACGACATTACGCGTTATCGGTGACATCCCATATATGGTTGATGCTATGTCAATTGTTGTTCCCTATCGCAAGTGCAATTCTTATGATATGCTTCCTGCGATGCCCGCTCCGATAATGGTTTCTTCAAAATGGCAAGAGAGGCTCGGAGAATCAATAATCAAGGACAATGAGGATCTTGATGATATCAGCGATGAGGACAAAGGAGATAATAAGGATGGAGATTCTAATATTGATCGATGGATGACCAAGAGAGGGGGTATAGTATGTTTTCATTACCAGGCACGCAATAAACCCTGTGATCCGTTTGTAGAATCGAAGCTGTGGCCTGATGTACGAGAACGACTTGATCGTTTGAGATCCACTCGAAAGACCACCTGCAAGCGCGATGGGCATGAGAAGGTCATAATATGGGACAATTGGGTTGTTGAAACTCAAAAGGAGGATAATGCTGATCTGCGAGAGAGCTTTTGGACGGGCAAAACCGAGTTCAAGTTCACTGAATCGCAAGACAGGGATAGGGAGGTTGTGAAGAACGTGAAGCGACTTAGAAGAGCCGAACAAGAACAAGAAACTCATGAGGCATTATTGGGAGATATCGATAATATCAAGCGACAGATCAATAGAACTATGGACGGAATACGTCGCCCTAATAACGATAATGAAATTTATAAACTCGCGAGGTTGATTTGGCCAGAGGCACCCCCAGGAGTGCTTGCTGGGGCTACATTTCCTACTGCTCCTGGGACGATTCGCAAAGAACTTCGGGATGTTGTGAGTGCGATTGAAGCGGATCAAGATTGCATCATACATCTTTATTGTGGAGAGTCTAGAGGAAAATTTAAGCAATATGCTGATAAGGTCTGTATGAGGATGGTTGAAATCGACCTTCAAGAAAATATGTTGGCCGAGGATACATGGTACTTGATGCTTAAACTTGCGGCTAGCGGGAAAGCTAAGCTATGGCTATCAGGGCCACCATGTAGAACAAGATCAGCTCTACGATATAGGTCCCCCGATCCAATACCTCTGAGAAGTAGAATAGGCCCACACAGGTGGTGCTTTGATCATATTCAGGCAAATCATAAGGCGGAATGCGCTGATGATGACATATTAATCTTGCGTAATATCATTCTTGTGGCCATTAGTCAGTGCGTATGCGAGGCCGAGAATAATGCTGCGCATGCTCTCTTCGAGCAACCTCAGGATCCTGAAACGTTCATGAATATCGCGCAAGATAATGAACCTGAGCATGGTTATGCATCTTTCTGGGCTACGCCGGAGTGGATCAGAATGAAAGGAGTGCTTGGACTTAATATGGTCAGTTTCGATCAAGGGCCTATGGGGCATGTGAAGAAGAAGCCTACTAGCGTTGCTATCACATTTCAATGGCCAGGATGGGCTACAGATCTCAGAGGTTTTGGGACCAACTCAGATAGCTCGAGTGAAGACGATAATAATTCCGCTAAATGGGCAAGATGGGCTGATGGAATGATTGAAATAATAGGTAGTATGATATTGGAGACATGGATTAAGAATAAGGGTAAAGCCGATAATGCTCCTACGACGCAGTGCGCTGCGTGTGGGGCTGATCCGTCAGGAATATGCGCGAGGTGTGAGCGAAGATTATCACCTCAGGAAATCTTAGAATATCCGGTGACACAGTCGATTGCTATGCGACAAAATGAGAGCATAGGTGCAAAAGATAATACCAGAGATGCCTTGCCTGCTGAAAACGGGGAAGAGGTGGCCGATGAAGATCATATTCAGGGAGAGGCAGTGGAACAGGGGGAAGAAGTTAGAGAGAATATTGCTCCCGAGGAAGAAGCTGAACACGTGGGAGGCATCGCAGATGTTCTGGAAATGGAGATCCAACACGAGGAGGGCGTGTATCGTGAAGCAGAAGGAGATCCGCGTCACAAAGTTGTGGCCAAGATAGCCAGATATTCTCCCGATTATGCTATCACTCTTGATCATCTACTTACTCACATGCCGAAGAACATGCACTGCATAGCTTGCAGGCAGGCTAAAGTTAATAACGTTCCATATAAGAAAGGGGATGGCATCACTGAACGTGAAACAGAGAAATTTGGCGAAAAAGTCACCGCGGACACAATAGTACTCAGAAATAATAAAGACAAAGGCATTGGTGGGGAGAATAATGCAATAGTCATGTTCGACTTCAAGACAGGATGGATACATTGTTCTCCGGTGCACGCACGTAATACCGACGAGACTGTCAGGGCCATCAATGAGTTTCGGGGACCTGGCGCGATCATCAATTTATATGCGGACCAGGCCGGCGAATTCACTAAGGCTTGTGATAGAATCGGAACTTGTAGGGCTAAATCTACTCCCGGTGTTCCACGGACTAATAGTATTGCCGAATTGAAGGTGAAAGAAGTGATAAATGGAGCCCGAGCACTCCTTAAGCAGGCTGGTCTTGAGCCGAAATGGTGGCCATATGCTGTACAGACTTACTGTTTCCACAAGAATAATATGGAAGTCAATGGGCTCTCCGCATATCAGAAACGCTACGGTAATGACATGAATAAGGTCAAGCTAATACCTTTTGGGTGTCTTGTTGACTTTCTTCCTATTGCACCAAAACCAAGAAAAGGTGAAAAGAATATAGCAGACGCAGACCAGCTCGAACGGGGGGATGATGATGATATTGAGGATATTCTCAGAGAAGATGAGGATGATTCGAGCAGGGCAGCGCCTGCCATAGATGAGACAAACTCAGGTAATATGGGGGGCACCCAAAAATCAAACGCAGGTAGAACACTTGATAAGGCACGACAGCTCAAGGATCTCGATAATATTGACGTGGAGGCACTCAAAATCGTCAGTGTTGAAAACTACAATATTGACGAGGCGAAGAGAATATTGTCTGCATTCGCGGAAAAGGCCAGCGTCATTAGAACAAATAAAAGAACTAAAGTTGCGCAAGGAAAAGGATATTTCATAATGGGTTTCTATGCCCATGGAGGAGTGGTCGGAATAACGAGCACGATGAAGAATTACCCAGGCATTACGAGTTTATGCTGCTCTCTGGTCAGAAGAATGTCTCCTGACACCACGTTTACAACCGTCCTGATATCCATCGGCGTGAAAATGGGACCTCATAAGGACAAGTTCAATGATGGAACCACTAATAATGTGATCATTCCTCTTCGTGATCCAAAGAAAATGAAGGGCATATGGGTCGAGAGAATGCCTGACGATGTCGTTCGAGACGAAACGATCATACAGACTCTTGAGGTTGCCCCGGAGAAGAAGGTTGAAGGTTTCATAATACCGATGGGAGAGGTAATAAGTTTCAATCCAAGGAGATGGCACGCCTCGGAAGAAGGCGGGAATTTGGACGAGAGAATTCTTTTAATTGCCTACACCCTTACTGCTGGCAAGAGGGGAAGCGAGGAACATTATGTGATGCTCAAGCAGCTTGGGTTCAATCTGGGAGAGACGTTTGGCTCTGAAAGGATTGCGATTGAATCGGAGGCTGTGCCAGGGGAACAATCCGAGGAAGAACCGTTCGGAGAGGAACGAAGGTCTCATGAGCTTCCTGATAATAAAGATGACTGGATCGAATCGAGCATATTTCCCGCTGCTGCTGCAAGGGCGAAGTTTGAACCGTCTACGTTACCCGGACTTTTCCTTGGTTATTCATTACAGCCGGGAGGGATTCCTAATGGAGATTATATTGTGGTTGAGCTGTCGAACTTGTTCAATGGATGGAAGATCCCCACCATTCACCAGGTGAAGAGAGTTGTACTTGATAAGGATGGCGAACTTCAGTTTCCCATGCAGGCTGTCGCCGAAAGAAAGACTAGAATCATGACTGCCAAACGAGCTGATGAATTGGCGCGCTTGCAAATTGCCAGAGAACGAGAAGGGGAGCTTGAGGATGCCGTCTTCCATAATAGAGATAGGTTGAGAGCCGATATTCAGAGAGAAATTGAGCATGATAATAAGATGATGGACAACGGCGACTTCTGGGAACACGAGGACGACTCAAAGGAGTGGATTTTGCATCATATTCTTCCAAGACGAAAGTTATGCGTTCCTGGAAACGAAAGATACGGGACGGGAGGTCCGGGCGATCTCGAACTTCATCATACGCGGAAAACTCATATGACGTTCAAGGATGGAAACTCAGAGACCCTCGTTGATGATAGACTGACAGGTCGAGAAAGTATGATCAAGAAGTGGACTGGCTGCACAATATTCTGGGAGAAGGATGTTGATATGGGCGAAGATTCCGCTGCTGATCAGATTGAGGGTGCTCACAGAAAGACGGGCATGAGGGGAGTAGGGCTTGATTATGAGCAAGACAAACCCAGAATAGAACGGCCTTATGCCAGATCCTACAAACCCAACTCCATCAGCTCTGAGGCCTGGACAAAAATGAGTGCCAGGCAAAGAAGAGAATATACGAAGGCTGATCGCGACCGAATACTTGGAGCAAATAATAAGAACCTGAATGAAAGCGCGGACCAGAATGTGGTATGGAAACCGTACGGAAGAACAGGTTACGAATATGAAGGGATTGGGTATTCATCTGAGGCTCCTCCTGGTGCCCCCATTGGAATTTTAGTATGGGCTGTTAGGACAGATAAGGCGAGTGGCTTGAGAATATGCTACAAGCGAGAAAAGCCCTTGGAAGGTCTTTGGTGGAGAACTACGAGGTGCTTAAGAACTAATGAGGTTCTTGAATCCATCGTGTATGACAAGTATATCCAGGATGAGATAAGAAAGGAGAAGGGGAATAGGAAGTTTCCTGTTGCGAGGGATATTATTACTGAATATTGGTACCTCCCTGAAGCTCAGGAACCTGAGGAAGGCTCTCCAGAAAATTCTCTTCCGAGCGAGGATAATAAAGGCAAAGATGCCGCTGCCGCAGTTTTCCTGAAAGCTAATACAGGAGTTGACGATATACGACGTAAAGCGTATTCCTCGGGGGGTGTCGTGCGAAAAGGGAGAGAATACTATGCGATTGACGACTCTGACTTAGTTGTACCTCAAGAACAAGCTAATATAATAAGAGCATGGGCAGGTTCAGATCGTCACTGGATGAGTAATGATACAGCAGGGCATGATCGTGTTGCTTGGCTACTCGAGAAAGATGATAAATACACTAGTGTTGGCGGCCATGCGATTTTCGCTGTATCTTCTGACGCTGGCGGTATTATGCATGAGATTGAACTGGCATCGAGTCAATGGACCGCGGGCACGGGGCCTGACGCTACAGAAGATGCATTGACGCGGATCATTGAGGCCATCCTTGACTGTGCTGTGAGGATAATAAAGGCGAATAGTCTCTGTAGTATCCTATGGAAATTAGGCGAAAATAGCAGGCTTGATAAAGCTATGTTTCGTTTCTCTCTCGAATATGACCTTTGGGTGTCAAGGGTCGATGGATGTGTAATACATGAAGAAATAGAAGGAAAGGGCGATGAAGCATACATGATAATAACAAATTGTGACGTATTGGCCATTATATCGGAATTCATGGTATGTGATCATACGCCAAGAATACACGAGATGCTTGATCAAAAGAACGTCTCACAGGAACGGCAGAGAGACCTCGACGTCAAAGCGTTAGAACCTCTGGCCAATGTTGCATACAAAACATACCAAGACATTCTCCAACCTGAGGAAGTATGCGACATCGATTGCAATGATATAGGTGAACCCGGGGAGTACGATAATATAGGCACAGGCCGGTTGTCTACGAATAACACTCTTGATTGCATCAACGCTGCTCCTGGTCTCATCATACCTCTTGATGAAGCGGAGAGAGAGAGCATGAAGCGTTTAGGCGAAATTGAGACTGTCATTATTGAGGCATACAAGAATACCAGGCCTGCAGGAGGCTTCTGGACGATTTCCCTCGAGAAATCTGAGAATACGAAAGAGCTTAGCGAGGATTGTGCGCCAGCCCGGATTCTTGATGGAATAGGAAAGAGCATCGACCCTTGCGAGCAATGGAAGCGTGTGGTATTCTGTAGAACTCCTACTGCTGAGGTTTATGACCGTATAGCCGGAAGAGCTTCTGAGTATTCAAATGGCACGAGGGCTGTGGCTGCCTTTGGAAAGGGATCAAAACCGAAGATATGGATACAGGAATGCGATGGCCCAGAGCATATGTTCTCCATTCAGGAGGATTGTGTCGCCCTTGAGAAGCATAGCGGATCTTGGAAGAATCTTAGTGATCAGTTTCTCATCGTGCCGGAGGGCAAAAGATATCTGATTGAAGAGCAAGATGATAACGTCATCATTCTCACTTTTTGTGCTGACTGCAAGGATAATAATGGGAACTCGTCTGTTATCCAAACGCATGACAATCTCGAGGAATGCGAGGAAATCGAGGACGACGGACCCACTGGTAGCGAGAATGATGTGGGAAGCATAGCCTCTGACGACGATGACATTATCTTGTTTGCTTCCGATAATGAAGAAGAAGACGGCTATGACGGCGCTCTTTCCATGCTAGGAAAGCGTTCAATTAATATCCAGTTCGCAAAGACTGCAGAGTGCTACGCAAATTGCTGGGAAACCGGCAGAGAGAGCCTGATCCTTTCCCCTAATATTCCTGTTAATATTGTTTCCGGAAAGTATACGTGGCTTGACACTGGAATGCGAATAGATGACAGCGAGATCAGGATCGCCGAGATCACTATGCTGCCTCATCTAATAGCTGAGTTTAGCTGCAGTATTGAGGGTTATGAATATACCAGAGAGCATTCCAGCGTCATGGTTCTCATTATCAACAAGGGAAACAGCGACATTGTCCTGCCGAAAGATCTTCCTATTGCGAGAGTGCAGTTTACTGCGAAGGCTGAGATAAGACCTGAGATCGCGAATAATCATGAAATGGTCAGCATTGATGTTAGAAAACACTATAGGGTCCCCGCAAATGAAAAGAAGGCTAATATTGCTCGAAAGGCAAGGAAGAGAACCAATGAGAAGAATAAGGAGCTAATACTGGCTGACAGTCCTAGGGTGAGACTCAAGCAGGCTATTGTTACTCTCCGCAGGCAACGTTGTCGATCGTGCAAGAAGGATGTCGCGCGCGGGACTATTGTACCTAGTCTGCTTCTTATGACTGCCACTTTGTGCATGAGTTGCTTCATAGAGAAACATGTCACCCCTGTGGATGATTTAATAAGGAAGGGACACAAGTTGACAACTGAGATGTATGGCGATGGAATAGCTGCAGTTCCTGCGGCAATGTGCTCCGAAGAGGACACGGATACGGCGAGCATAAGCGATGGAGAGGACAGGTTATATCAGGAAGCTGCGGCAATCATAATAGAGGACGACGAGGATGAAAGTGAGCACGTCATGGCATTGGTGGCAAGACCGGTCACCAAGGCGGAAAGAGCGGTAAATCCGAAGGCACGTGCATCTCTTGATAAGGAATGGAATAAGCTCATGCTCCAGGAAGTATGGGAGATGGACCTTGTTCGATCATGGAAGGACGTCTCTCGGGAGGCGCAGTCTACCGGTGAAGTTACTCACGTTGGAAGAATATTTGATATATGCGTAGAAAAGAACTGGGAGCTTCCCGAAAATGACCCATTGCGCAAATACAAAGGTCCCGTGGTATTTGAAGGATGCAATGTCAAAGACCAGGACAGCAGATGGGCAATATTCCAGGAGATTACGTCATGTCCCGCAACTCTAGAGGCCGGGAAAATGGCTGACGCCTATGGAATGCTTCCCGGGCACATAATACAGATGTCTGACGGAGAGTCAGCTTATACGCAGGCACGTCTCGGCGGACCTCGAACTTGGGTAAGAATACCGAAGGAAAGATGGCCAGAACATTGGCATAATATTGAAGATCCTGTTGTTCCGCTGAAGCTGGCCTTGTACGGACACCCTGACGCGGGGGGTTTCTGGGAGAAACATTGCGAGGAGGCAGTGACGGACGTTGGATTTGAGTTTCTGCCCGATTGGCCAAGCGTGTTCTTTCATAGAGAGATGAAGCTTATGCTGGTAATATACGTTGACGACTTCAAGCTCGCAGGACCGGCCGAGAACGTACCAAAGGGTTGGGAATTGCTTGCAAAGAAAATAAAGCTTGAGGAGCCTAGAGAGCTTGGGCGATATCTGGGATGCTTGCATACTATGCATACAATACCGTACACCGATGAGTTCGAGCCCCGACATGCATGGAGGGAGATAATAGAACCCAAGAAGGATCCGCCTGATCTTACTCCTGGGATGAATGATGGTAATAGCCAGAGACCGAAAGAGATAAAGGTTCTCAGATATGACGTGACCGACTTCATGAAGCAATGCGTTGACAAATATCTCGAGCTCTGCAGTTCCCTGTACCCGAAAAAGCTCGAGAAAGCGAAAACCCCATATCTGGACGAGGGTAAACCTGAATTTGACGAGAATCCTGTCGATCCCAAGGTTAACGCGCTGTTCGGTGTGGGAGAATACAGCGTTGAAGATGATGATAACGGAATATTAAAGGAACATGCTCCGGCTGTCTTGATGAAAATTTTGTATGGGGCACGCATAGGAAGGTATGATCTTCTTCGACCTGTGCAGACACTTGCATCGAGACTCACGAGATGGTCAAAGTTGTGTGATAAGAAGCTTCACCGGCTAATATCATACATCAACGAGACGACCGACGTCAGCCTATACGGATGGGTGGGAGATGATATCCGTGACATGAATCTGGTGCTTTACTGTGATGCTGACTTGGCCAGCGATAGGAACGATCATAGATCTACTTCGGGTGTATACCTTTGCATACAGGGGCGGCATACCTTCATGCCTGTTGCGGCGTACTGCAAGAAACAAACATCATGTTCCAAAAGCACCCCTGAAGCTGAAATCGTTGCTCTCCACGATGGGATTACCAAACAGGGTATTCCGGGTCTTGCGCTTTGGGAAATGATTAAGGGAGTTGCTGAACCTGTTGTTGTTGCCGAAGACAATGAGGCTGCTGTTCGCATCATCATATCAGGAAAGAACCCTAATATGAGGTATCTCTCACGAACTCAGCGCGTTGATATCGCTCGGCTCAATCAGTTCTACGAAGCTAGATTGTTCAAATTCATCAACTGTCCTACCGAATATCAAGCCGCTAACATGATGACTAAGGCTATTCACGAATCCCGCGAATGGCTTAGAGACATGTATACTACCGGACACTTCCACCCTGATACCTTTAAGTCAATATCAGAGGGATTGAACGCCATGCCGGTGAGCCGGGGGGTATCCCAAAATACTGGAGATTCGAATGCTCTGAATAATGATACTCCTGGGCTAAGAGTCTTTCATATAGGATGTTGGGACCTCATTGAGGTTGATACTTCAAGCGAAGAATCTCCTGTCTTTGGCATCGACGAGGCGAAGAATTGTCTTAGAGGAAAATCTATCATAGTTGCACCTAGGGCGAGGGAAATGCCTCGTCGCGGAGCTCACGGCATGGAGTTCAAAATGAATGATAAAGAACAGGTTCTCGCTGATATGTTTGCTAATATTGCATACTGGTGCGGAGCACAAAAGCATGAATGCATGCTGTTATGTGGGTCGCAGTCTTTTGTGTCTGACAGTGTGACGAGATTTGTGGGCGGTCGCATACATTTGGTTCGAATACCGGGACGTGTAGTCATCGAAGACTTGCACGAAGACAGCTACATGATCATGACACCACACAACACCAAACCAATATTTCGCAAGGGCATTAGTCCCAGGATGAATATCCGACGATGGTGCGAAGAGCATGATAATATGGTACGCCTGAAGGATTCAAATAGCATTGCTGAGACATCCGAGGGCTGCTAGCCATATTCTTGCCCTTTGTGTGCTGTGGCATAGGGGTTAATAGCGGCCCAGACCAGAGCCATGGCGAAGCGCAGCGTGGCAGACATGGTTGGATCCGGATCGGCGGCCAGCGCGGCTGGGATAATAGCGAGGATGGACGATACACCAATACCAGAGACAGGTGCCGTGGAAAGTGATGAATATCCCGCCCCGAATACTTGGGTTCGCCCAAGGGATGCCGATGAATACAAACCTGCGAAATACAGGAATAGCATGCTGATGACGATCTTCAATTTCATAAGGAAGATAGCTAGCAAGCCCACGCACTACCTTGGGTATGGCGTGAGAGCAGGTACCAAGACTATTTCTGACTCAAAGGATCAGAAAGCGAGATCGTCTTCCAGATCGAGGCGGGATGAAAGTGATACTGATATGGAAGAGAATACTCAGGGCAGGCGTCCTCCACCCAAATCTCAGCTTCTACTAGAAGGGAACCTGGAGGGAATCAGTGCATTGAAACATCTGAGGGTTGAGCAGGCATTTGCTACTGATCCTGACTTCGAGCAGTATATCAAACAGGGCCCTGGTGGAGACCGAGCGGTTCAGGAGGCCATGTCCGGGAAGGACGCTGATGGATATACCAGGACTCATCATTCGTATGATGTGGAAAGGTTCGGCGTCCAGAAAATGGTGTTTCTGTGGAAGTTGATAATGGAGCTGAGGGCTACCGCGGAGGCCTGGACAGAGTCGAAATACCCGTACATCGCAGCCATCATAATGACATCTTTTGATATCCTTGAGGGGGTGATGAAGAACTGGATTGCACCCAAATTGTGCAGGAGAGGAAGGGATATCCTGAGGAGAGCTGATAGAGAGGACACGAAGCGATATGTGCAACAGAGAATATTGGCAGGGAAGACTGAAAGGGATCAGAATAGAGGGGCCGAACCAGAGGAAGGCGGACATGTTGGGGGGCCGATCTTGCACTCGCAAGGTTTGGCGTACAGCAGGCGAGACGTGAAGCAGGGCATATTTGAGATCGAGTGTCCTGATAATATCACGAGCGAAATCGATGAGCGCTGGCCAAGGTTGAAACATTTCATGGTGCCTTTGAATATTTCGGCAGGCGGATATCATACCAGTCCGAACGAAGAGAGAAATGAATACCGAGGTACATTCTGGGGAAACGTATCCCGAGATAATTTGATCGCTGCTGGAGTGTTGCGAGAGCCAGTGGGGACCTTGAGAGGGGCACTCAAGCAGATGATGGCCTGGTGCGCTACGAGGCCGATGGTGCACGCTATTCCCCCGTCGTGCCTTGCTTTGGTAGTGTCCCGATCGCATCTCTCCTGCGAGGAAAGGATTGAAATGTGTCTCAAAGACGCACCGAATATCAGGTTCATGGGTCTTGCAAGGGAGGTAGTGGAAGCATATCAGGATGGCTTCTTCGACATGGAGGCACACGAGCGTGAAGAGATTGATAATATGGCCGACGGAATAGAAAAGCAAGCGGCACTAGCGCAGAGGCTCATGACCCGATATCTCGACGTCATGGCCTGGCAAATTGCTGCGCCTACTTCGATAGCGCACTTACTGAACTGGGATGGAGTCGAAGTTATGGAGGAGCCGGTATTCACTGATAATGTCGGACGTAGGGATGATGAGAGAATGATATGGATTCCAATAGGGACTGAGGCACCCAAGTTCAGTGACGTTGGAGATCGCTTGAGGGATGAATATACGGAAAAGGCGATACCTGCGTGGCTGTTCCATGGAACGACTCTAGAGTCGCTGTGGTCGATATTGTCATCGGTGAGGTTGACAAACAAGCATCCGTGCCTCGACGTTCACGCCAAGAGAATATACGTCAACCAACACCAAGGCGTTGTTTGGTTTGGTTACTATAAGGTTGCATACAGGTACCTGTGCTTCACTCCCATTGCCGACGGGTGGAGCGTTGCTCCCCTCTTCGTACTCCACAGGCCCGACGAAGACAAGATCCCGAGACTGAATGCGAAGGATGGACAAATTGGACTGAGCGTGGATAATATTCGGCCCACTGCGGTGATATTGATATTTACGCCGACGAAGACCTTGATTGAGAAGTCCGCCTGTATGAGGCCAAAGCATCCAGTACTGGGCGAGTCCACGAAGCACGAATACGGGGGGTTTTCGAGCTTCATGGAAAAGCATCCAATAGCGGCAGAGACGATGTACTGGAGGTTCAACGTCAAGGAAATCCCGATAATAGGGCCTCCAGAGAGTCCTCTTCCTGAGCGACCCATAAATTGGGATACGAACGCGCTCGAATATGTCCGTAGGAAGGGACTGAAGATGGAAAAGACTACGCTGGTGGAAACTTTGCGACATACGCTGGTGAGTGCTGAGAAGAAAGCTCCGGCGAAGAGAGGCAAGGCTCAATACTTCGAGGAATATGAGCAGAGCGGTAGAGGCGAGACGAGGTTCATAGACTACTTGAAGGACGGAGCCACGTCAAATGCCCCTATGAGAATGCCGTGGACTTCGTTCATACCGTTCGGAATATTGAGGAGATGCTTGACCGACATCACAATAGCGAAGCAGGCATGTGCGCGCATAGATGAGGATTCGGAAGTGGCAGATGATTTGAGCATACTGTCCGAAATCATGCGACTCAGATACACCGCCGAAGAGAGAGAAGATGATAGGGAATGGAGAGCGGAGACTGATGTAGATGAAGATTGGACGCATGCCGCCAAAGCGTGGGCTGCGATAATAGGTGTTGGAATGGCGAAGTTTGGATCAAGGTCGGAAAACCTTGAATACGGCCAGAATGTGATAAAGGATATGAAGACATATTTGTGGATGTTCGACTACGCATGCTCGTATGGGTGGAGTAAAGCCGCTGATCTAATAGCTCTGTGGGCGACAGGTGGTATGTCACCTATGCGTCGCAGGATCCAGCCTAATAGCGTCACCAAGGTGTACTTTGTGATGCCACAGAGTATGGGCATCACGGTGAAGAGTGGAACGCCGCTAGAGACATATCTTTACGGAGAGGCAGTGAAGACACTAATAAAGGCGCACTTTGGGGTGATTTCTGGCACGGTTGAGCTGGGAGATGTGGTATTGTGTCAACAAGGATCAAAACCACTGCTGGAGGAAATCAAGAAACTGCTCATGGCGATGGATGTAGCAAGGGATGAGACGAAAAGGACTGCAAATGTCATGGTCGTCGTTGCTCCTGTTACTATGATGGAAAAGGCGGAAACTCAGACCTGCAACGACCTGAAACACCGCAGAAGTAGCTCGAATAAGAAAACGGGAGGAGATGATGACGATAGAGGTGAGTGGCCAGAGTTGAAGGACCTCCTGACGAAGGCGAACGCTAATATGGTTTGGGTCGGATACCGGACGAAAGACCAGTGTGGAGGATACGCCCCAGGGAACGATGCTATGGCAGCTTACACCAAGTTCGTTCAAGGACTAGTCCGATACAAGGTGCTAGTCGTGCCGCTTTCCGTGTTGATGCCTCGAATACCAAAGTTTGGGATCGTCTCAGTCACCGGGGAACACGGATTGTCAAAAGGTTACTGGGAAGGAGGTGTGCAACAATACGCCTTGTTGGCATTCTTTGCCATGCTATGGCCGATGCCGAATGATCTGCCGAGGATGACCAAGCTGAGAAGTCCGTCTACGTCAGAGGTGGTGAGACCTATGTCTGGAAGTGAGTGGTCAACCTCCATCCTTCGCTGGATCACTAGGTGGGCAAAGGTAATAGAGGCAAGTGCGTCGGGTGGTACTCGAGTTGTTACCCCGATGAGCAGGTGGGATGCTACGCGGGACGACTTGCATAAGGTTCCACATATGAAGCCGTGCTCTACGTCAAGCGCGGCTGTTCATTCCCTATGGTCTGCAATTGAGATGGCGAATAGGAAGGTGAGTGAAGCAGCCACATCGGTCCAACAGAAGTGGTACGCATTAATGACCGCTGCAGTGCCTTGCGCGAATATGGAGATCAGCGATGATGTGTATGAGAAGCTGCGAGGTCAGGTGGTGGAAGAGACGTCTGAGACGGATACCACCCTCACAGGCTTGAAGCCGAGGGGAAGAAGTGCCACTAGGGGTAGGGGCAGGGAAGGGGCTGAAGAGAAGGATGCAACCAAGAATAAAGCGAACCCTATGCCGCCGCCGCCCAATCCTGGGCCTGCGAGAGCCAAGGCACCGCCTCCAAGTGTGCAAAAGGCTAGAGAGGAAGAGGCCTCTGCGAAAGCTCAGTCATATACAGGACTGGCGTTGGGTAATATGGAAGAGACGAGGCCGCCGGCTCCTCCCATTCCAGGATCGGGGGCGGCTTTCCCCACTCCTTCTGCGAGCTCCGGGCCAAATATTCATAGCCTGAAGGATCTTAATAAGCCAGGAGGCAGATGGCAAAGAGATCCGGGAGCGAAGCCACTAGGGAGAGCTAGCAGGTTCGGACCGCTCGGTGACACTGAAACGGACGATGATATGGCAGGAGCGGTGAATTTCGGCGACGGAATGGCTCATACTGGGGATCAGTTGGAGAATATCAGGGTTCAAGTGGATGGCGCCAGTGCCAACGCAGGAGTAGCGTCGGGCGCAGTCAGATTCTACGACGATTCAAGCCCAGAGGCAGAGCATGAGATAACGTGGAACGAGCACAATGGAATAGGTGACGTGATCGCCGGGTACCACGTTGGGTACGAATCTTGGCTGAAGTTCGCAAAGGTGAATACTGAGACGGAGTGGCGCCAAGGACTAATAGCCGCTATCAAGGCGTTCGTGAAGGAGAGACTGCCCACCGGTACGCCGTTGGATTTGACGTGCGAGCAGGTATACGCTGTCATAAGGGGCGGATTCGAAGACCAACGGAGGATCACGAGTGCCGAGGCTGGAGTCGCCGAGCGCTCAGAAACGGCAAAAGCGCTCCGTACTATCTTGAACGCAAAATCCGCGTCATACGGTGTGAATCTGGACAAGAGCTCCCTCAATATCTGGTAGACTTCGGAAGGAGATGGACGAAAGAGATGGGAATATTCAGATCTGACTCGTATGTCAATTCGAATGGGGTCTTGGTGCAGAGACCACAGCTGCGCACGAGATCAGAGGGTGAAGAGTCGCATCATGAGAGCGCAGGAGCCGCGAATTCAGAAGGTCAGAGGAGCGAGGACAAGAAGCAGCCTCCACCTGTCGACTTCGGGAAAGACACTGCTTCTGACATAGAGCAGAAATGCCGGATGCAGATCTTTAATAGCAAACCGAATAGGACCGAGTTGGAGGCAGGGACCTTGGACATTCTGCACATGTGGGAAAGTAATATTGTGCTGACCGTGCACGATGCGTTAAGGCAAGCTTTGCATATTGTCGCATACGAGGGAAGGACTTTGTGTATGGGAGATCTTGACGACCTCGTTGAGGCGGCCAAGGCGGTAGAGGAATTGCCGTCGAGGGAGAACGCGACAGGGGGATTGAATATGACCGAGGAAGAGGACTACCAGTACGTGCTGATGATAGCGATGGGATATCATGCGGCGCAGCTAATAGCGAGGATCTGTGGTGAAAAGGAAATGCCTGGTTTCCTGGCACAGACAGTGGCATGGTGGGCTGCGAGAGACATTGTGTTGAATAGAGACAGGCATGAGGTGTTGGAGATGCTGATGATTAGTGATAAGGCATATCAGGAGATCGTCGCGGTTATCGCTAGAATAGGACAGGAAATGGGAGGATACCCGAGCACGGTGACGGACTGGGCGGTATCTACGAATATCAAGGCGGTGAAGACAATTTTCGGTGCTGCAGACTGTAATAAGGCGATGCCGGCCATTCCAGAGGGTCATGCTACGGAGACGAAGAAGAACGCAGAGAACCAGCACAGTGATGACCAGCCTATGGATACGGGAGAAGGAGGAGATAACGCCGAACCTGGAGACGGAACGGGACAAGCTGATAATAACCCCGAAAGGTCAGGTGAGCAGCCCGAGAAGCCCGACGAGGAGATGACGGGCGGGGGAGGACCGGGAAAGGGGAACGGCGACGATGCCGGCTCCGGAAGAAAGGGCTCAGGCGAGGACAAGGACGGCGGTTCAGATGATAAGGACCAGCAGAATGGTGACGAAGAGATGGATAATAAGGATGATCAGCCGGAAGAGAACGAAGAGTCAGATGACGACATCCTAGTTAGGGCTGAAGCGGGGGATGTGCCCACAAGCCTATTGTTCGGAGGGAATCCGGGCGGGATTGCGGACGACGATGAGGCCAAGTTTGATTCTGGTGAGATTGACGAGAAGAGGAAGAGCGTAATAGAAGATGTGTATCAGAGCCGTGATAGCTTCCCATTAGGGTGGATGAAGAAGAACTCTAGAGAATGGGAGGCTGACGAGGATAAGACAGTATACAAGGTGACGGAGAGGCTGATATCACCTGAGATAATAGCGCAGGGGCTCGGGCTCGACAACTTCTCGGCACCAGTCGAGTGGATGAGGAACCTGCGGTGGGGCTTCCACTGCGGCACATGCTTCGCATGGTGGATGGGGTATGCGGTGGCCACGAATACAGGAGAAGAGTTTCCGAGGGAAGGCGCAACATGCCCATGTTGTAGGAAACTTCAGGAAGTGAACCTGCAAGGAATATTGAAAAAGGGGCCACCCCCGGCGATGATGAGAGCGGTGGTGACTCTTTGCTCGCCGCTTCACCCTATGGACCCACGTCTCATATTGGCAAGGTTGACGGATAGACTAGCCGCGGAAGGCGTACCGTGGGATGAGATTGACATATTCGAGCCACATCAAATATTGGTTGCGGCGGGAATGATAGTTGCAAACTCTTCGGAGGCAAAGCTTGATGTGATGGACATAATAATGAAGATGGCCAAAGAGTTGATGGACGGCGGAATAATGAAGACGGTGGACGGAGAGCCATATTGGGTCAAGAGGGGCGATGAGGACGATGTTCCGATGCTCGATCCCCCTGAGAAGAAGACTGTGGAGGAGCTATGGGAACAATATGCCGCAGCCCAGTCGCACGGACCCGGATGGGACCAAGAGGTCATGTACATAGCCAGGGATATGGGAGTGCCACACATGAGTGAGGTGACAGAGAAGGATACCCTGCTCAGAGGAGGAAGAAGTGGGATAAGGCAAGAAGGATGGTGAGGGACCAACACTTGGATCCAAGTCGAACTACTCGTGATACCACCATCGAAATCTTGCGCGGGAAGAGAAGAAGGTTTGGCCGGAAGGCAAGCCAGAGGCTTCTGATACACTCATACCCGTTCAGCATCTGGCAGCTGGAGGAGCTCATAAATCGTGTGCTCGGGGGTGTGACGTTTGATGCGCTAATAGGTGGGCTGATGCAGGTCAACGCACCGTCTTTGGCTGATCCTATTAATAAGGCCATCACGCAGTACGGCATCGACCCGATGATGACGTTGGGTGAATACGCACAGCAGGTAAAAGAGGCGGCGCGAGAGAAGGTGAAGAGATCGAGAAGGTCACAGCCGGTAGTCGAAGATAGGGTGCCGCTCCAACTTCTGCTGCTGGGAGTGATTAGGAAGAAGGATGCGGAGCCTAGCAGACAGGAAACAAGGCTTTATGCATACCTCAAGATGGTCGAGGAGGAGCAGGGCAAAGAGATAATAGAGGAAGGCGACCCTCCAGGAGGAAGCGAAGAGGAGCAGGATTGGAGGGGAAGACAGCTGCCGAGGGTGAAGCTAGGATATATGAAGGAACGCCGAAGAACCACCTGGGAGGCCATCAACGACGCGGTCGAGGCAGGACAATCATGGGCCATTCATGCCGCGGGAGGAACGAGCGTGCAGCATACAGCATGGGTGCAGTGGGAAAGGCTCAAGGGCCAGATCCCCGGAGTTCACCGATATGACCCGAGAATATACCTGTCGAATATGCAGCGAGGTATGGTGCTTGGAAGGATGGCAGAAATGTCGCGGATGGGAGACAGACGCAATCCCAACCAGGACCCAACAGATCATAGAAGTGCAAGAACTGAGTATTTCCCTAATATTGACTTGGTCAGGGCGTTTGCGGCGAGCTCTTTGAGAATAGCGCTAGTGGACCAGGCGACATGCGACATAGCATCAGGTATGGCGACTGGATGGAAACCTGAGATAGTTGAACAGCATAAGGCCATATCGCTGCTGCATACTGTGGTGGCATTCTTGACATCGGCTGCTGCGTTCGCGAATCAGTTGGGAATAATACACCCTCAGCAGGGAATGGCGTTGGCCATCCTAATAAAGTTGAAGGACTACTGGGGAGCTCTTCTCGAGGCGGTCACCTGGTACAACTTAGGGACCATATCTTTTGAGGCAGTGGAATGTGACCCGGGTCTCAAAGATCCAATGCTGCCAGGGGAACACCCTGAGCTTCTGGCATCCACGGTTAGTGAGATAATGCGATCTATGACCGCCGGACTAATACTGACAGGTCAGCCGGAGAACATGAGAGGATTGGACCTGAGAGAGAAGCGTGAGAATATTCAGATGCCAGAGGGTTATGGAGGAGTGGAAGGCATGCTGGATATGGGGCCATCGACGATCAAGCATAGGGGAAACCAAGACAAATATGCCACGGTGACGATCAAGAGAGCCGAGCGAGATGAAGAGGGAATAATAGTGGAGCTCGGGCAGATTCCTGCTTCCCCTATGATAAGCCACAGGGTGGCGACCCGCGGAGTATATGGATCGAGCAGAACGTCGGCAGATCGTGTTATGCCAGAAATGGGACCACCCGATGGGTCGAGAGTATCGTTTGGAAGGCACTTCAAGCGCGTAAACCCTGGATTTGCGAGGCGCAGGATGGTCGGAATAGTTAGGGAAGTGACGGATGAGTTTGTCCAGGTAGTGACGAAGGGAAAGGAGAATCAGAATATGGCTGATCTTCTCCAGGAGAGAGAGATACGAATAGGACAGCTCAAATATCGACTGGAGGCTACTGCGTCTAGGCTCTACATGGCCACTGTTGGGAAGGCAGATGCAACTGAGCCGATCGATCTGGACGAGGAAGTGAAGAAATACTATAAGGCTGATGAATTGAAGGATTTGGTAGCATGGAAAGGAAAATATCAGGACTTGGAACTTGACGAGTTGGAATCAACAACGGATGGTTCCAAGGCATCAGAGCTAGTAGGAAAGCTAATAAGGCGGATCGCGGTGATGGCTGGCGAAGTAGAGCGGTATAAATGGGCCACTGATCGACTGAAGACACAGCTCATAGAGGAGGAGAAGGCATCTAGAGAGGGAAGGACGTCCGATGCTGTTATGGCCGATGCCAGCACGACCAGGGAGGACCCAAAAAAAGGACAGAGATGAGTGGAGGGAAAAGGCCACCGTTGCAAGGGAGAATGTCGAGACGCTGAAGAATATTTCAAAGGAAACATGGGAGAAATATGAAACGGCACAGCAGAAGGTCATCGACATGTGTCATCGCAATGATCAGTTGTCCGAACAGATGAAGAAGGTGTCGAAGGAAGCTGCAGCTGAGGCGAAAAGCGATGCTCTTGCGAGAGCCGAAATACTAGCTGCGCATACCCAGGAGATGAAGGAGCTGAAGGCCAAAATTGAGGAGCTGGAGGCGGATAATACGACCCTGCGTGAGAATGGGGCATGGTTGAAAGACCAACTGAATGAAAAGGAGAAGAGCGTTGAGTCTTCCGTCATAGAAAAGCTGAAAGCTGAGAGGAAGGAACAGGAAGATCATATCGAGAAGGTCAAGAAGGAATGGCACATGGCAGTCATGGCCAAAGAGAAGACGCTGGAGGACCTGAAGGGAATAGAGGCAGCGTACCAGATCGAGATAGCCGACATGAAGTCCAATTATGAAAGGGCGATTAATACTAGGAACGTTGAAGAAAAGAAGCGGGAGGAGCTGCTTGAACTCAAGAATAGAGAAGTGGAGAGACTCACCGCTGACATGGAGAAGCTATCGGTCGAAGCCACTGATAATGAGAAGAAGCTGAGAAGGAATCTCAAGCAAGCGCAGGAGAAGATCAAGAAGCTCGCCGAGATTGGAGATGACGACGACGACGATAGCAGGAGCGAAGCAGTCAAAGCGAGTAGGGAGGCAGAGGAGAAGGCCATTGCGAAAGCCGACGCGTTGGAGGACGAGAATACTGGCCTCAAGAGGGAAATGGAGAAGTTGAGAGCCAAGATAATAGAGCTAGAGAAAATGCGTCAGGAATACGAGGAAGGACGGAAGACCATCGGAGATATGAGGGACAAGTTGACGGCAGCTGAGCAGAAAATCCTCGAGTTGGAGTCCGCAGAGAGAATAGCTCAGGCAAAGAACACGACAGAAGGGGCGAAGGCGGCAGCCAAAGCAGCACCAGCCACCTCTGCTGAGAAAGCCTCACAAGATAATAAGCAGACGTCGTCTGATACTCAGGACGGACCTGCAGCAGCAGCCCGGAGCGGTGCCACTGGAACTGCAGATCATACAGGAGCCAGGACGTCCGTCGAGTGCGCCAGCAGGCGGGACGGGAATCAAGAGAATAACGACCAGGAAACAAGGGGTAGAACTGCGCAGCGCGGGGGCCCCAGAGAAGATGAAGAGAAGACCCGGAGTCCACCTGTGAAAAAGGCGACAGAAGAAGAGATCAGCAGAGTCGGAGCGGTCGAACAATACGCCAAGGGCAAGGACAGTCGACCGTCAGATATCACGGTAGGTGGAGAACCACGTCTACGCACGACCGAATTTCAGAAGAACCTAGAGCCCAAGAGGGTGATGGAATACATGGGTTTCAGCGGACGACCATTGGAAGGGTTAGCCGCCAGTCATATGAGGCCGAATGAAAGGAGTAATATTGCCTCGTCTGAGGAGGCTCAGCAGCGGGTTATGGATGAAAGCTTCAAGTTCACTAGAGGCTCGAGAAACGAGATCTTTGAGGCCACCCCGCTCATAATGGTGGAGAGGAATGCGAGAATAGTAATGAAGCAGAATACCGCAGGAATGGCAGCGGCGAATCGGCAGATTCTGTTGCGAGGGTACACCGCATCGAGCGAAGATGTAGGTCCGGGCCGGTGGGGAGACTTCGTGGACTTCACCATTGACAACAATGGCGATAAGGTGAAGCTGGAAAGGGGAGTCATAAAGGAGATTCCTCCTATCGTAGAAGCCACCGAGGTGATTACGCGATACCCCGATCTCCATGTGGCGTTCAACAAGATAATATCTCCATTCGCAGAGCAATTGAGAGAGGCGATGGAATATGACTCAGTTAAGACTGCTGAGAATCTCGTTGTGCCATGGACAGGAGCTTCTATGCGTGAATTAGGGATTGACTCAGATATCAAGAGGACAGGCGTGGCGTATCCAAATATGGTGTATGAGGAGATGGCGAGACTGGTGGCAGAGATTGCGGCATGGGGCAGCGAAGAATACCCCAATGACCTTAGAGAGAGATGCCAGTACAGGAATAAGGTCAAGACACAGATGATGGACGCTGCCAAAATGCATTCCCCGACATTGTTCGAGAACAAAACGATGTATGAAGAATACGCAGGCTCGAGAATACCATGGGATGTTGTGAGGACGGAACTGGAGGCACGGTCAACATATCCCATGAGACCAAACGACGAATTCCGAGTCGCGTATTTGGCGCAAAAGTATGGGGTGGAAGTTGAAGGAAAAGTTGGGAAAGGGAGTGACGATCAACTGCGAATATCGGAGGTCTATGGCGTTAGACCGACGAGCGAAATGAGACGCCCCAAAGACAAGGAGATAATATCGCAGCTTGCCGGGTCGCCGACCGACGAGAAGCTGTGGATGAAGGTAGCTCCAGGTAGCCTTCCGGAAACTGCATACATGGTGATGTCGGATGAGTTCTGGGCATTCTGTGCGAGAAGAGGAACCATATACCCTGAGGCGGGACATTTTAATATTGTTCTTGACATTTGGCATAGGGATTCTGGGGAGAACGTGCTCAATGCATATGACATAGCGATGATACCGCACTGGACCAAATACAGCGCAGAACCAAAGCCGCTGAAGGACATACCACAGATAGTTTACGAGCACGAGAAGACACCGCAGTGGCTGACCGACGACCTCAGGCAGGCTGCATACCGAGGAAGAAAGATTGGAATAGCCGTTGACGTGAGGCTTACGCACTGATGGGAGGTGAGGTATTCCTCACTAGGCGAGGGAGGCTCACTGTTACTACACCCCTGGTGCAGGCGTTTTGGAAAGCGGTGTGGTTTGAGGAGACGTTTACCGCCATATACATGAGGGAGTTCGAGATCGACGTCCCACCGAGAATGAGTCAGGATGAAGAATACGAGCCAACTTTGAATAAGATCATGCAGGACTTGGTGCGAGTAGGATGGGATCGGGCGACGAGATACGAGGAAGTGGTTAATATTCTGAAGCCGGAGCTGACCGCATGCCCGTGTTGCTTAGTGAATACCACAAAGGGAGTGACGTTCTGTGTAGAGTGCGCGAAGCCAATACCATCGTTCATCGACTACTACCGAGGGATGATGTTCTCCCACGAGACGGGGATGCCAATACAGGGACGGAAGATGGGGTGGAAAGTACATATGGAGCGGAAGATCAGGGACCTGCACAAGGATGTCAAGTGGAGGCTGGTGACAGATAGGCTCGATATCATGGACAAGAAAGTGGTAGCCGGAATAATAGCGAGCGCCAATCCTGCGGAGGACTGGTGGCTGGCATTCAGAATAGGGGCCAGTCCGGAGGCCGAGATAATAGTCTCGCAGCCAGGTGTGTACCGGCTTGAGTTGGAAGACGCCGCAACGCATGCGATGATCCTCGATATCGAACTTGCACGGGCGATTATGGACGTGATGAACTATAGAGATAGAGCAATTGACGAGGCGACGGGAGGAGATGTTACGTCATTCAAGGTGATGTACTCCCACCCTATCATGACGTCGATCGCAGCGGCGAGAATGAGATTCATTAAATACCCGGCAGGATGTCTGAGAAGGATAGGCCACTACCTCAGCTTGCAGGTGCTAGCGAGCGTGAGTGGGGGGTTGAACAATGAACCGTGGAAGAAATACCCAGGTGCCGAGGCAGTGAAGAAGTTTCTTCTAGAACAGATACAGGGAACCCTTGAGATCCAAAAGGAAGTGCAGCAGCAAATGAAGGATCCCGAAGATGAATACCGGAGGAAGTTCTTCAGGCCGAGATACAAGGACAGAACGTCTCTGCCTGTGCAGCCTGACATACAGGATTGCAGGAGTACGATCGCAGCGATCAAGAATACGCCAGGTATGAGAATGGGCTTTAATAGGCCAAATGAGATTGCTGTTGGACATCTGACGAGCAGGGCGAGGAGGCAGGGAGTAGCGAAAATACATCCTGATAGCGTGGCGAGGGTACCCATGGGTGGGATGACCCTGGGGTGGTCAGCAGAAGGACCCAGCGGTGCGAAGCGCGTTACACCGAATATGAGATGGGCGAATGATAACGCAGGGTACGAATATCCGGTCACAGGTATGAATACCATCGGAGATGATCCAAGTGATATGCTTCTCAGGCACAAGATCCACATCTCAAGGAGCTCCAGTAGGGAGGGAAGGGAACCTGTGGACGAAGGAGGAAGTCTGTGGATCAAGAAGGAAGATGACGAGGAGAAGGTGCACGTGTTCGATAATACTGCGGACGTGGATGAAATAGGAGACAATGCCAACGCGTCGGAAGCATGCGAGGATGTTCCCGGAACACGATCCCGAACCCCAGTAGAAGAAACGGATAAGGCGAGCGAGTCCGGGGTCAGTGAGGGAAGGAGTGGCAGACAGAGGCCGAGGCAGGGGAAGGATGTGCCGAGGGTGCCCTCCGCGTTCGTGAGGAGTGACGACGCCAAGAGTCCGTATATTCATAATTTGTTGAAGGAGAAGGACGGGGGTGAGACGTCGGGAGTGGAAGAAGAAGTCACATATACAGGAAAGGGCGGAGCAGGGTCCAGACCTACGACAACCGCAATAAGGAGTGCCGCCACTTCATCAGCAAGCGAAGCCCCGCGGTCTGATACCAGGAGAGGCCCTACGGCGAAGAGCGGAGGAAGAGGGCAAGAATGGAAGGTGAAGGGCGAAAAGCCAAAGGACGTGAAGAAAGAATACTGAAGAAGGAATAATAACGATGAGTGGAGGCAAGAATAGATGATTGAAAAAGGGGCCTAATACTTGCGTGTTCCCACAAAAGCTGGGTTCGCTGCGCATGGGAATGCCATGGGAGGCGAAAAGCGGCTGCTGCAAATAATAATGGACGTGCTCGACTATCTCATGGTGAAGTTCGGACTGAGAAGTGTGTGGAATACTCCAGTGAGATGAGGATATGGATAGAGGATGAAGGAGAAATCGCGATGCGAGAGGCAAAAGAGCAGGGGCATGGCTGATCACCAGTAAGGCCCAACAAGCGTCAGAAAGGCTTCATCACAAAAGAAGGGGAGGCTTGGCTGATCACCAATAAGTCCTCATGGCCTGGGAGGAGTACCAAAGAAAGCATCCGAGAAGAAGGGCATGGCTGGCCACCAGTAAGACCGAAAGAGGAAAGGACTACACCGACGGCGTCGTGTTCTGACATAAATGAGCGGATGAGAGAGGCGTACAGAGATAATATTCGGAGGACCGTGGATAATATATTTTCCTGACAAGTTATAATATTTAATGCATATATGGCCGATATCCAGAGATGGATGGATGATCGCGCCAATGCGTTGAATTGGTTGGTTCGTGGAGGCCGTGTTGCTTCCCGGGGCATGATATTGCGAGATCCCTTAATTGGGGGTGGAGGCGGGTCTGCACGGCTCCGAAGGAGCTGGGACCTCATAATACTTGCCCCACGCTGTGTGGCGTTTGGGCTGCAAGCGAACCGCGAGTTTCAACGCACAATTCAACGCTCTTGATGTACGCTAATCGCTCCCATAACGGGGGGTGTTTGGGGCATCGAGTATAAGTCCTTTTACATGGGTATGACGTCTGGCCATTAAGCACTTTCAGGTTAGGGCATGAAGTTGGCATATGATGATGACTGATGATGAATGGAAGATAATATGCCATCGACATCGACGAGGAGATCATAATACTTGATGACGGTGATGGGTGAGATGATGATGTCGAGCGACTTTAATACCTTGTGCTCTTGCCGAATATCGTGCGTTGGTCAGACATGTATAGCATCTTGTTGTCTTTCAAGTTGACTGCCAAAGCACGCTTCAACCGCAGCGCGTTGGCTCAGAAGAGCTCTTTTGAGCGACGAAGTAGAAAAAGATCTTTTGTTCCCCCTTTGTGTACAGGCCCCTATCCTTGCGCTGTGCTCTTCTAATACTGGAAAGCCATAAGGGAAACCTAGGCGCCAGGGGAGGAAGAGATAGCGAGCATAAGGTGGAAGCTGATAGACACCATAAGGGAAACCTAGGTGATATTGGCCAATACGCTTGTGCACCCCTCAGGTCTTGCAAGCCTGAGTATCCTCTTGCATACGCGGTGCAAGGGTGGCTTACCGTTGGGAAAGGATTGGCCCCTGGACCCGACCCGTTGATAGGGATACTATCACCTGGACTACAACTTCTACACCTACACCTGTTTATAGCGATTCTCCTTCCAGCCCTGAGCTAATACCTGTTGGCGCGGGCAACATTTCTTGAATAGTTTGTCTATTCCACCACCTCTTGCAGGGTTTAGGGTTTAGGGTTTAGGGTACCCTAAACTCCAGCCCCTCGATCCTCAGCCCCAAGACCGACTTGGAGGTTCATGGTTCCAGCTGGGGTCAGAAGCAATGTGAAGCAGGGTACATATTTCTGTTTTTGGTGAGTGTGTATAAGGTTCCTTTTTAGTATTGGTGAGTGTATATACCTGGTGTCCTTTTGGGGATACAAGAAATATATACCCTACTTCATGTAGCCATACCTGCACCTGGCTATCACAGAATCTTTGCTCGATGTCGAATGCGGCGTATAGCCAGCCCTGCGCCTTGGAGCATCCCAAGCCCCCCCCCAAACCCCAAAACCCCAAACTTGAAACCTTAACCCTAAACTCGAACCCTAAACCCTAAGCCCCAAAAACCCTAAACCTTAAACCCCCCTTTAAGGTTTAGGGTTTAGGGTAACCCTAAACCCTAAACCCTCAAACCCTCAAACCCCAGTCTGCCAAAGCCGCGCGAGGACACCATGGAGAGCCCGCCGAGGGGGCCGGCGAAGCCCCGGCCGGCGTCGGGGCCCTGAGTAGCCATCTCTCTGTTAATGTTTAGGGCTAGGGGGCTTAGGGTTTACAACGACGGGGCGCGGCAGGCGACATGTGCTGCAGCTCTCCGGGCTGCCCCAAGCTGGTGAGCACTGCCAGCCACCGTTTCTGCTGCGGTCGCTGCCGTGCTGGAAAGGGCCACAGCCGTCGCTGCTCCAACAACAGCGTCACTGAGCTGGCTTTGACCGCTGCCGCCGCCCCGCACAAGACGCTCTTCGAGAAAGCAGACTAGAGCGGCGATGGCCAGGAATCCTTGTGGCGCCGCGATGGCCGGGCATCGCTGTGGCTTCCATATATGGAAAAAACATTCCATGCTCCATGTATAAGCTTCCGGGTTTTTAGACTCCTCAACCCAAACACCTGAACCCAAACCCGATACTCCAAACACACGGGAGCGGGGACGGTGGGAAAAGCAATTGGCATTGTAGGGACAGCAACCAGCTTTAACCCCCGTCCAAGACGCACCTCTAAGCCAAACGCCCATCTCTAAAACGCACTCCTAAGCCTTCCCAAGCGCTAGAACCCCCCCAAAACGCACCTCCGGTAGCTTATATCAATGTTCCTCATACGGAAGCGGGGAACGTGGGAAAAGTGATTGGCACTGTAGGGACTGCAACCGCCATCCAAGGTGCTAGAGACGCTTTTTTCAAGATCTTATACTTGCCCATACAGAAGCGGGGAAAGCAAAAGTGATTGTAGGGACCGCAACCGGCCAGATGGGGTTGAACACCCCCTTAGGGTTTAGGGGTTTAGGGTTTAGGGTTTAGGGGCTTAGGGTTTAGGGGTTAGGGTTTCGGGCGTTTAGGGGTTTAGGGGTTTAGGGGTTTAGGGGTTTAGGGTTTAGGGGTTTAGGGCTTAGGGTGTTAGGGGTTTAGGGTTTAGGGTTTAGGGGTTTAGGGCTTAGGGTTTAGGGTTTGGGGGCTTAGGGTTGGGCGGGTTTTTAGGGCTTCGGGTCTAGGGTTCAGGGGTGAAGGGGTGAAGGGGTTTAGGGTTCAGAGAAGCTTTCCAGGGAGTAGCTCTCAGCGGGAGCCTTTCTCTCCTTAGGGTTTGGGTTTGGGGTTTAGGGTTTAGGGTTTCAAGTTCTTTCCAGGGTTTGCTGGCTTCAGGGTTCAGTTTTTGGGGTTTTCGTGTGTTAGGGGCTTAGGCGAAGGGTTTTGTGATGTCCCCAAGACCCTTTCGCTCACCTTGCAACAACCACCTTTGCCACTTCGCGCCCTGCGATGTGGGAGGTTGTGGACCTGGCTGCGAAGCCTTGAGCATCGTCCCTAGAATTCTCCCAGAAACAAAGAGTCCTAAGCCCCCCTAAACCGTGCAGCCCAAAGCCCTAAACCGATGCTGACCCTAAACCCTAAACCCTAAACTTTAGCCCTAAACCCTGAACCTTAAACCCTAAATCCCAGTAATCAGGGTTGAAGGTTCAAGGGTGTAGGGTTCTTTAGGATCGACGCTCCTGGGTTCAAGCATTGCTGAAGGGTCATTGAGGTGCAAAGCACGAGTGCAAGGTTCCTCATAAACCCTGTCATACGCAAAACCCTAAACCCTAAACCCTAAACCCTAAACCCTAAACCCTAAACCCTAAACCCTAAACCCTAAACCCTAAACCCTAAACCCTAAACCCTAAACCCTAAACCCTAAACCACTCCTAGGGCCGCTTCTAAGCACGATGTCGAACACCACCAGCCCTTATAGCAGCATAAGCCCCGCTGAACCAGTCCCCCTTCGAGCCCTTCATCTTGGGATTTTTCTCCTTACGCTACTCGTAGTCCCTAGTAGGGCTTACAGTACCCCCCACCCCCCCCCCCCTATTATGTTCCCTATTAAGGGCTGTTAGTATAAGGGGGGAACAGCCCACCTTCATCTGTTGAAAGCACTGCCCGCAGGCCCGTTCCTCTGGGCACCTTCCAGGACGCCAAGCGCGGCAAGGCTGGGGTTGCCGACGGGAGCCCGAAGCCCTACAGCCTAAGCCCTAAGCCCTAAACCCGAAACCCTAAACCCTAAACCATAAACCCTAAACCCTAAACCCTAACACCCTCCCTAGAGCTTAGACCTTAAACCCTAAAGCCTAAACCCTGAATCCTAAGCCCCAAAACCCTGAACCCTCTTAAACCTTAAACCCTAAAACCTAAACCTTAAAACCCTAAACCCTAAACCCTAAGCGCCGTAGGTCTTAGTGAAGGGGCAGCTAAGATGGAGAGCTCACGGCTGATGCTGTTCGACCAGGCGATTTGGGGGCTTTAGGTTTAGGGTTTAGGGTTTAGGGTTTAGGGTTTAGGGTTTAGGGCTTAGGGTTTAGGGTTTAGGGTTTAGGGTTTGGGGTTTAGGGTTTAGGGTTTAGGGCATGTTGGAGGTCCAAGGGCCTTTTCGGGTTTATTGAGGGGAACAAGGAGGGACCCTTAGAAGGGACCTTCAGTCTTATTCCCCTATATAGCCGAGTGATGCATGGGAGTTTGTTTTGTTTTAAAGCGGCCGTCTCTAGTGTAGGCAAAGATGCAGTGCAGCGATAGGTGGATACAGGCCCGGAGATCCCAACGCCGCCGATACCCCGTAGTTAAGGAATCCTAATTCACGTTAGTACGGAGCTGGAGAGGTGTGTGTGCGTGCCCAAAGTGCAACCTCTTCATTCTACACCTTCAACCCACGCTGCTGCGGACGTAATCAAAAGACAGCAGAATGCTGGGCCAGAGTTCTAAACCCTAAACCCTAAACCCTAAACCCTAAACCCTAAACCCTAAACCCTAAACCCTAAACCCTAAACCCTAAACCCTAAACCCTAAACCCTAAACCCTAAACCCTAAACCCTAAAAGCTGCCAAAAACGCCCGGAAGCTGGCCGAAAGCCTGGCGCCATGACCACAGTCCTTCAGTGCGCGAACTGCCAGCAGACCGTGCTCTCGGCTGCCGACTCCAGTTCTGACAATAATCTCAAGGGTTAGGGTTTAGGGTTTAGGTTTAGGGTTTAGGGCTTAGGGTTTAGGGTTTAGGGTTTAGGGTTTAGGGTTTAGGGTGTAGGGTGTAGGGTTTAGGGTTCAGGGCGTTTAGGGTTTAAATATATATTCCCTAAGGATCCATGTACCTAAATAGGGACTACTTGGGCCTTAACGTGCTTCCTCTACAAGGACTTTGGGGCCCAAGGATATAATAATGAGAATAAAGTATATGGACCCTTAGGGAATGTCAATCTAGGTAGGCCGTCTTCAGTTTAGGGTTTAGGGTTTAGGCTTCAGTGTGTAGGTTTTAGGGTTTAGGGTTCCCTTATTGGGTTTAAGAGGATCATATTCAGGAACATTTCTCAGAGGGTTTTATAAGGGCCATCCACTAGAAGCAAGATGCGACAATTATACTGTAAGAGGCTTTGAGCTTAGCGCCGCCCGTGTGCCCTCGCGATCTTGGTTCTCGCTGGAGCTGAGTCTGAGGCTCCAGTTGTGTTTCTTATTGTGCAGGTTGCTTTCTACCGTCCTAGTCAGAGCCGCCCGTTTAACGCAATATAGGGGTCGGGAGAATCACTAATGTTGTTCCCTTTTGGTCCCTTTATACATATACAAAAGTAGCCCCCCCCCCCCCCCCCCAAGACCCTATTCTAGTTATTAAGGCCCCTATGGTATCATGTCTTGGCTTGTGCATTTGGAGCTTGAGCTTTCGGGTGAGAATACTTGATTGAAGTATCAGCCCCTTGGGTGTAGTTTTTGTTGAACGCTTACGGTTTTTTTTAGTGTTTCTTAAGAGATTAAGATCTGGGACGTAGATTTGCTGTCCCTTGCGTGAGCTGTGCGCTGACCTACTAAACTACGTAGGAAAACAACCTTATCGGCTTCTGGGAAACCAAGGACATTCTCATGGAGAAGTTTGAGCACACGGCGATAACTCGAGAGATGTGGTATCCCTCAGCTCTGGATTTGCTGGATCTGGATGATGTCCCTGCTTACGGAGGGATGACAAACCGGGCGTTGCTTGAGGGCCAGGGCCTGACGGCTGAAGAGATCGAGGCAAGCGTCCGGCAGAGCTATGTCATACGTGCCAAGCTGTCGCCTGAACTTCAAGAGCGGTTCGTTGCCGAAGACCATGACCCAGATCCTGCGAACAGCTGGTTCCCTCCCTTCGAGTGGACCAGCCTCTTTTGCAAGAGCTGTGACGAGAGCCTTGGCTGGCTGTTTACGCCTCCCGCGACAGCAAGCCAGCCTGTTGAGGAGCCCTTCATCGCGCTGCGCGTCACGTCACTGCGTGAGGGAATCCCAGAAGCTGCTGGTGGTGCAGCCGCGCGGCGGCGGCGCGGCCGAAACAGACGCAGGCGCTGAGAGCAGCAGCAAAAGGCTGTAAAAATCTTGATGCGTGGTGCAAAGCCTTGGGGATATTTGGCTTGTCCAATGCAGTGGCGATCGTAAGGCCATCTGCCTTCATGCTGGTCAGCGGTGTCCCAGCAGCTCAGGAGCAATGTGCGGTCGCATCAAGCAGCGGTGTGGCAGCAAAGTCTTGCAGAGACGCGGTTGTGGGCCGCACCGGTGCAGAGATCTTTGCAGGTGCTGGAGGTATGCTACAGGTGCTGGGCGGGGCACGCTAACAAAGGTTTTGCTCTCGCCCCTGGCTTCTGTCATTGTTCCAATCTGGGGGGGTGGGTGGGGAGGGATAATCACACCTTAGCATTGTGGGGTGTGGGCTGTTTTTCAGGTTTGATGAGGTATAGGTGCTGGGACGAAGACCCACGTTGATTAAGTGCTAGGACTCTGCATTAGGGTTTAGGGGATCGGGTTTAGGGTATTCGGGCTGCCCAGTTCCTCAGCCCAGAAAATCCGAAATTAAGGAAGCAAGTCTTGTGGGTTGCTTGGAGTGCACAGGGTCCCCCGAAAAACCCTGCAGCCCCTCCCCCGCAGGCCCGACAAGTTTTAGCATTATTTCCCGAAATCGGGTTGTCTCTGCTAACGTATACCCCCAAAAACTCTAATCTTTCTTAGCTCATATTTCCAGGGACCTTATATGAAGGACACCGTATTTGGTATAGATCTTTGGAAGGATGGGGGATAGGAGCTCCGACAGTTGGTATAAAACATGACAAGGGCCCATCCAGCTACATCAAGGGTCTTTTGACCCTAAACCCTAAACCCTAAACCCTAAGCCTTAATTAAGCCCTAAGCCCTAAGCCCTAAGCCCTAAACCCTAAGCCCTAAACATTAAACCCTAAACCCTAACCTAAACCCTAAACCGTAAACCCTAAGCCCTAAGCCCTAAACTCTAAGCCCTAAACCCTAAACCCTAAACCCTAAGCAGGTGGCTTTCACCTCTTACAAACCTTGAGCTCCCAGGCCCCCAAAGCCCCCCGGTCTTGGGAGCTGAACTCCCAAGAGTTGAGCCCTTGAAGGGTTGGGGCTTAGGATTTAGGGTTTAGGGTTTAGGGCTTAGGGCTTAGGGTTTAGGATGAAAAAGCCCCTTGTTGTAGCTGGATGGGCCCTTGGTCTCCCTTCTTGCGCTGAAGAGGATCACCTCACATCACGGGGTTTTAGGGTTTAGGGTTTTGGGGTGTAGGGTTTAGGGTTTTAGGGTGTAGGGTTTAGGGTTTAGGGTTTTAGGCTTTAGGGTCTAGGGTTTAGGGTTTTAGGGTTTTAGGGTTTGGGGTTTAGGGGTTTAGGGGTTTAGAGGCTAGGACCCGGAGGAGGCCTGTATCCCCCTTTTGGGGGTAAAGGGCACCCTTGTTATACCTAGGTTACTCTTGGGTCTAAGAGGTGGAGGGCACAGATTCTAACCCAACCCCCCCCCCCCCCCCCTCCTGCGCCCCCTTGCCCCCTTAGCACTCAAACAACAAAGGGAAGGAGGAGGGCTTAGATTCTTCAGACTCCCGGAAAAACGCACTTGCAGGTGCGTCTGAACTCCACGGCGCCAGTGGCCGTGGGAAAGGCGCGCAGCTGGGCGTTGGCGTTTAGTGTTCAGGGTTCAGGGTTCAGGGTTCAGGATTCAGGGTTCAGGGTTCAGGGTTTAGGGTTCGGGGTTTAGGGTTTTGGGGCTTGCGGCTTCAAGGACACTTTAGGGTTTTGGTGCCTTGGGGGTTTAGGGGCTTGCGGTTCTAGGCAGTTGGGGGTTTAGGGTTTAGGGTTTAGGGTTTAGGGTTTAGGGTTCAGGGTTTAGGGTTTAGGGCTTAGGGGTTTAGGTGCTGGCTACGGTCCGAGGCATTCGTGGGTTTGGGGCGCATCTGCAAAGAAGTTAGGAGGCCCTTAGCAGGTACCTTCAAATACACTTGTAAGAGGTAAGAGGCCCTAAACCCTAAACCCTAAACCCTAAACCCTAAACCCTAGACCCTAAACCCTAAACCCTAAACCCTAAACCCTAAACCCTAAACCCTAAACCCTAAACCCTAAACCCTAAACCCTAAACGCTAACCCTAAACCCTAAACCCTAAACCCTAAACCCTAAACCCTAAACCCCAAACCCTAAACCCTAAACCCTAAACGCTAACCCTAAACCCTAAACCCTAAACCCTAAACCCTAAACCCTAAACCCTAAACCCCAAACCCTAAACCCTAAACCCTAGACCCTAGACCCTAAACCCTAAACCCGAAACCCTGAACCCTAAACCCCAAACCCCAAACCCTAAAACCCAAACCCTGAACCCTGAACCCCAAACCCTAAACCCTAAACCCTAAAACCCTCAAAAGCCCACCAGCATTGCCAGGCTCTGGCCTCGGGCTCGTCTTCGTTGTTGGCCGCGATGGCCGAGGTCTTTCCGGCTTGGGGGTTGCGGGCTGTTTAGGGCGTTAAGGTGTTAAGGTTTAGGGTTTAGGGTTTGGGGCGTTTTAAGGAGGTTTTTAGGGCTTTGGAGTTTTGGTTTTGGGGAGTTTCGGCTGTTTAGGGTGTTAGGGCATTAAGGTTTTCAGGAGGTTTTAGGGTTCAGGGTTTAGGGTTTAGGTTGTCAGGGTTTTAGGTTTTAGGGGTTTAGGGCTTTTGGAGTTTTGGGGGTTTAGGGTGTTAGGGTTTTAAGGTGTTAGGGTTGTCAAAAGGGTTTAGGGCTTTGGGACTTTTGGGGTTTAGGGTGTTCGGGTGTTGGGGTTTTAAGGTTTTAGGGTCGGGGGCTTTTGGGGTTTAGAGCGAAAAGGGATGTAACTTGGGGCTTCGCGGGGTCCACTGCTTATCTCGGTGTGGGTGTACGGACCAGTCCCATTTACTGGGGCGGTTAAATATTGTAATCGCCACTTTGTTAGTATCGCCACAGTTGTTATCAACCTGCGCTTTGGACGGGCGAGATTGCTCATTTTCCGCCTGTGATCTCCTCTCCTAGATCCTAAAGCCTGAGCCCTGTATCTTTGGCCCAAATCCCTAAACCCTTAATCCACTTGGGGGGTTCTCTGAATAACGGTCTTTTTGGGGACCCTTAAAGTATACTATCTAGGAACTCAAAACGGGACCCTCGTTTTGAGCACTGCCAAACCCTACACACTAAACTTGTCACTGCACCCTAAATCCTAAACGTTTAGCTCTAGACCCTAGGGTATCCCTAAACCCCAAACCCCAAACCCCAAACCCCAAACCCCAAACCCCAAACCCCAAACCCCAAACCCCAAACCCCAAACCCCAAACCCCAAACCCCAAACCCTTAACCCCAAACCCCAAACCCCAAACCCCAAACCCCAAACCCCAAACCCCAAACCCCAAACCCCAAACCCTAAAGCCTAAACCCTAAACGAGCAGGCCGAGCGGAGGGACGACCGCTCCCGCTCGGAGAGCCCAGGCCGAGAAAGATGGCCAAGGCCTCGAGGGGCTTATAGGGTCCTTGGGTTTGGGGTTCAGGGTTCAGGGTTTGGGTTTGGGGTTTGGGGTTTAGGGTTTAGGGTTTAGGGTTCAGGGTTCAGGGTTTGGGTTTTAGGGTTTGGGGTTTGGGGTTCAGGGTTTGGGGTTTAGGGTTCAGGCTCAGGGTTTAGGGATCAGGGTTTGGGGTTTAGGGTCTTTGGGTTTGAATATTGGGGTTGAGGGTTGTTGGGTTTTTGGGTTCAGGGTTTTTGGGGTTAAGGTTTCGGGTTTCGGGTTTAGGGTTTGGGAGCTATACGAAGGGTTCCAAGTGCCCCAGATAGGGTTTCGTCAGCTGCCCCACTCACAGTTTCAAGCGCGAGAAGAGGCACGGATGCGGTCTTCTCTCCAGTAGCCCTACGACCCCAAAGCCGCTGCACCCTCCAATTCTGGGGAACTGCCGCAAGTAACTCACAGGAAGAAGCTGAGGGGAAGGCAGGTGGTTCGCCCATAATGCGCCCCTCTGAGTGGACACCGCGCCCCTCGGACTTTGAGATTGAGAGCACGGTTGAGCAGTTGCCTCCGTCACTCTCGGACGCAGGTATTCACACCGTTCCAGTCAATCTCAGCGTCGCAGGTATTGAGCTTCTAAAAAATGCACATCACAGAAACTGCAAAACTTGGCGACATTGTTGAGTTGTTCCGCCCGGCGATTGCAGAGAGAGAGGGCACGAGCGACTTTCAGGTGGAGTTTGAGATGAAGGTGCGTATCAGTGGAACCAGCCACTTCACGTAGGGCTCGGTGCTGGATTCAGGGATGACTTGGAGGTTTAGGGCCTCGGGGTTCAGGGAGTACTTGGAGGCAAGGTTGCAAGAGGCCTCAAATGGGGAACCCCCAGTTAGAACCATCCGTCAACCTCCACTCACTCAAGGCTTGATCTTGGCATCTCTGCTACTCGATAAGCCATAGTAAGCCGAGCCCTCATAAGGGATTTAGGGCTGAGGGGTGCAGGATCCGAGCCACCCGGGCTCCCAAAGGGACGTCCCCATTCCATTCGGGGGGGGGGGGGGGGGGGTGGTGAGGGCATCTAAACCCTAAACCCAAAACCTAAACCCCCAACCCCAAACCCCAAACCCTAAACCCTAAACCCTAAACCCTAAACCCCAAACCCTAAACCCTAAAGGGGCAGCGGGGGGGGAGATTGTTGGCTCAGTCCGGGGTGCGGGGCTTACGGCTGGGGGATGCCACGCTCCTAGATCCATTGCCAGGACCCAGACTAATTCGGCCCTCATTTCTTTCTTTAGGGTTTAGGCTAGATTAGAAGCCCCTTGTAAACCCAGAAAGGGCGCCCTTTTTCATTCCTAGGTTCCTCTTGGGGTCTAGAATTAGGGGCATACGACCAACCCCCCTTTTTAGGGTACAGCTCAAAGCGCTCTAATCCCCAAGCCTCAAACCCTACCCTGAATCCGAAGCCCCATCCTCGGCCCCTAAACTCTAAGAATCTAAGTCGTCTAAACCCTAAACCCTAAACCCTACACCCTAACCCTAAACCCTAAACCCTAAACCCTGAGTCCTAAGCCCTCTAGGCTCTAGCAATCTAAGTTCTTGCTTCAGCCCCTCAGCCCCCTGCAGGGCTCAAATGCCCAGAGCCCGAGGCACGAGCGTCCACCTGAGTGGCCTCATCCCCACATGCCGGGCCCCCCAGGGGCGGTTTGGGGGGTTTAGGGTTTGGGTTTAGGGGTTAGGGTTTAGGGTTTAGGGCTTTTTAGGGTTTGGGGGTTAGGGTTTTTGAGGGCCCCGTAGTGTTTTGTTGTTTTTGGTGGGGGGTTTAGGGTTTAGGGTTTAGGGTTTAAGGTTTTAGGGTTTAGGGTTTAGGGTTCGGGGTTGAGGGTTCAGGGTTCAGGGCTGAGGTGGGATGGTTGTGTTGGAGTTGCTGCACACTGTACAGTATGCCTGCTCTGTCCCTGCCCGTGTCAACCGCCCTGTAGCAGGGCTGGTATGGCTCGAGGGTTTAGCTTCGGGCTTTTTGGATGTAGGGTTGAGGGTCTGCAGCGGTTAGGTTGACCCAACAACCCCTGCCCTCACCCCGGGCCCCTACACGCTACTCCACCCCTCGCCACCCCACCCTCACCGACCTCTTCAAACGCTGCGGAGTTACCAAAAGCCGCGGACCACCTGCCCTGAACCTAAATTTGAGATGGGGCCTGTTTCATGCACAGCTGAGTCCCGGTAGAAGATACCCTTCATAACAGGGTTTAGGTTTGGCTTAGGGAGGCGAAGCCCCCTTCCCCCAAACAGGTTTAACCTAGCCTCGAATCCCATTTTTTTGCTTGCTGAGGTATGGGCCTGGCTACATGCCACCAATGCCCGACCCCCGTTGGTATTTCGGGTTCGGGTCTTCGGGGCGAGAGACTTTTGAGGTTTAATCAATCGTTTGTGGCGGGAAGGGGGGATGGACAGGGTTCGGGTTTTGGATTTGGGCTGCAGGGTCCACGACTGGGAACGTAAGAGGGGTACCCCTAAACCCTAGACCCAAGACCCTCAACCCTTTTTTTAGAGTTCAGGGTTTTTTTGGTTTACAGGCTCAGAAGAGTTTAAATGCATTCCGTGCATCGTCCGAGTCCCAGAACCTTCGCCATCGTGGGAGGCTAGTCAGGTTTTGGGTATGGTAAATGTTCATATGTGACATGATCTGACATGTTGTGATATGAGACTTCGGTACATATTATAATATGCAGATAGATGATATATGGTCTGACATGATATGATATGATATGGTGCATATGTATATATATATATATACGATACAAAAATGATATATATATATATATATAGATGTATATATACATATATATATATATAGTTTTCTGGAGAGTGCGTCGGAATACAGGCCTGTGTTTTTCAGGTCCAAAACACATATTTTTCATGAATTTACCTTATTTGTGACCATACTTACAATACCTGCATACAGATTATGAGAACCTCCATCCGGATACATTTAGTTTTAAAAACAAACTTAAAATCCTTTAAATCTTGAAGAAGGGAATCTTCATCCATCTACTTTTCGAAAAATTCTGTAAGTCTTGGAGAAATTTGAATTGTGGTCTTCAAAAATCTCAATGGGAAGGGCCCGGGGCCCCCCATACCCATTTATGTTTTTTTAAAACCTTTCAAGTCCTTAAAGCAAATGCATTCGGACCCCTTCCCATTTGATTAATTAATGACTTTAAAAGTTTTTCAAGGCTGTTAGAAACTTTAAAGCCCTGAAAATAGTCGGGCCCCTTCCCATCTAGTTTGTCAAAGGTATTCAGATATTGGGGGGACCAGGGGCCCGCCCCAGTTATTCTGTAAGGATTCTCAACATGTTAAGGCCTTTAAAATGTTGAAAATAATGAAAATGGGAAAGGTTTAGAGTTAAAACCTATAAAAGGGCGGGGGGGGGGGGGGGGGGGGGGCTTTTAAGATCCTAAAAAAAAAATTTGGGCGCCCCATTTATTTTTTTTTTGGGGGGAGGCTTCTAACATCTCCAGAATATGCCAAAAATCATTAAATCTTCAAAATCTGTAAAGTTTTAATTGGGGCCCCATTTAAACTTTCAAGGTGAGGCCTTTTAAAAATCTTTTAAAACTTAAAACCATTAACATTTTACTGAGGCCCACTTAAAAGTTTAAAGGGGGGCCCTTTTACAATCTTTCAAAAATTTTAACCTCTAGAATTTAATTGGGGCCCCTAAGTAGACTTTATTTTTTTTTTTTTTTGGGGGGGGGGGGGGGGGGGGGGGTTTGAAATTTTGAAATTGAACTGGGGGCCCCATTAAATTTCAACGGGGGAGCCCCCTGCTAAACTCTGTAAAACCGTTGAAACCTTTAGATCTTTAAAGCTTCATTGGGGCGGGGGGCGGGGGCTTTTTTAAATCTTACAAACCCTTAAATGAATTGGGGGGCCCTTTAAAACTTCCAGGGCGGGGGGAGCCCCTTCAAAATCTTTAAAATCATTAAAACCTGTATAATCTTAAAATTTCATGGGGTTCAATTTAAATGTTCAAGGGGAGGCCCTTTTCACAATCTTCAAAAAACTTTAAAAAAACATACTTGGGGTCACATATAAAGTTGAGCGGGGAGCCCTCTATTAAAATCTGAAAAAACTTTAACATCTTAAAATTTATTGGTGCCCCCAATTTCATTTGAAAGGGGAGGGCCTTCAATTATCTTCAAGAACTTGAAATTCCAGAACAAATTTACATGAGGGCTTCCAAGTAAATTTTAAAGGGGCAGGCCCCTTTACAGTCTTTAAAATCCTTAAATTTAACCCACTTAAAGCTTCAAGGGAAAGGCCCCTTTCAAATCTTCAAACACCTTTAAAATTTTAAAAGTCTGAGGGTGGCCCCCAACGAAATTTTAAAGGGGCAGGCCCCCCCCCCCCCCCCCCCCTTGGGGGGGGGGGGGCCAAAAAAAAAAAAAAACTATATATATATATATATATATATATATATATATATTTTTTTTTAGCTTAAAACACTGACCTACGAAAAACTCGGGCCTGCAGTGCGACGTTTTCTGTATATATATATAACACATAATATACCATATATACATATATATATATATACATAATATGTATACATGCACAGACGTGCTTCCATTTATCTGAATGGCTCCTTTAACCCTACTTCTACCAGCCCGTGCGTCATGAAGATAGACCCCAAGCCCCAAACCCGCTTCAGGTACCATCACCCTCCGCCCTATGGCTACCCGCCCGTTCACGCGCCGCCGCCGGGCCACTACGGCGAGGAGCCGCCCTGCATGTAGGGTTTGCCCAAGTTTAGGGCGCCTAACCACCAAACCCTAAACCCCAGTTAAAGCCCTAGACCCTTAAACTCTACAACTCCAGTTCAAGCCTAGAACCCCCCCCCCCCCCCCGGACATCCTCCCTCGGGTCCCGAGCTACCCGAAGGTCTACTGTTCAGGGCCATGGCCGCGGCCGATTCTAGAGCCCTTGAACCCCAAACCCTGTCTAATCGCAGCCTATAAAGCCTAAAAGCTCTAAGAACCCCTAAAAACTTTACAAGCTTAACCCCTAAACCCCTAAACCCCTTGCCGCCTAAACCCCTAAACCCCTAAACCTAACCCCTAAACCCCTAGACCCCTAAACCCCTAAACCCCTAAACCCCTAAACCCCTAAACCCCTAAGCCCCTAAACCCCTAAACCCCTCAGCCCCCAAGCCCCCAAGCCCCCCAAGCCCCTCAACCCCTCACCCCCTCACCCCCTCAACCCCTCAACCCCTCAACCCCTCAACCCCTCAACCCCTCAACCCCTCAACCCCTCAACCCCTCAACCCCTCAACCCCTCAACCCCTCAACCCCTCAACCCCTCAACCCCTCAACCCCTCAACCCCTAAACCCCTAAACCCCTAAACCCCTAATTAAACCCCTAATCCTAACCCTAAACCCCTAAACCCCCCAAATGTCTAAACCCCTAAACGCAAATGGCCAGGCAGGGCCCCCTCCGGGGTCCTGGTCCGGGGCACGCCCGCAGTACGCACGGCCGCCCAGCGACTGGCAGGCCCGCTGGAGAGTGAGATGTGGGGTTCAGGGTTCAGGGTTTCGGGTTCAGGATGCAGAGTTTAGGGTTCAGAGTTTAGGGCTCAGGTTTCGGGGGTATAGC
>CAJNDS010001868.1:605000-643506 GCA_905221605.1 Symbiodinium natans
TGGGCTCCTCCTTCCCCTTTCTGGGAGCTTCGGGTTTGGTTTTAGGGTTTAGGGTTTAGGGTTTAGGGTTTAGGGTTTAGGGTTTAGGGTTTAGGGTTTAAGGTTTAGGGTTTCGGGTTTAGGGTGGGTTAAAAGGCCCTCAAGCTTAAACCTTCGGGTTTGGGGTTGAACCCCGAACCACCACCAAAAACCTCAAGCCCTAAACCCTGAACCCTAAACCCGAAAGCCCCCAAAACCCCCTAAACCCCCTAAACCTTAAACCCAAAGCCCACAGCCGGAAGCCCCCAAAGCCCCCAAAGCCCCCAAAGCCCCCAAAGCCCCCAAAGCCCCCACAGCCCCTAAAGTCCGATCCCAGGACTGGCCCTCGGCCCTGGCGCTGCTGAACGAGTTGCCTCTCTTTGAGCTGGCTGCCGATGCTGGGTGGCCGTTGAGGGTTTAGGGTTTCGGGTTTAGGGCTTAGGGTTTAGGGTTTAGGGTTTAGGGCTTAGGGTTTAGGGCTTAGGCGGCAGGGTGCAGGGGGAAGGGAATAGGATTTCGGTTCCAGGGCTTAGGGCTTAGGGGGCAGGGTTCGGGGTCTGGGGGTCTTAAGGTTCAGGGTGTGGGGTGGGGTTTAGAGAGCTAAGGAACTTAGGCTTAGATACCATGAGCAGGAAGCCCTGTTATGCACGCTTACATCCACATGGCTTTCGCTTGAGTTACGTAACTTCATGTGAGTTCCATAAGTAACCTTTTAAACCCCAAACCCCAAACCCCAAACCCCAAACCCTAAACCCTAAACCCTAAACCCTAAACCCTAAACCCTAAACCCTAAACCCTAAACCCTAAACCCTAAACCCTAAACCCTAAACCCTTTTGTCCCAGGATGCCGGGGTCTGCAACGCCTGCATGAGCGCCTGCAGCAGGGGCTCGGCCTGGCCCTGGGCGTTGCGCCTCAGGAATGCTTGGGAAGTAATTCTTAAGTTTAGGGTTTAGGGCTTAGGGCTATTAGGGTTTAGGGTTTAGGGTTTAGGGTTTAGGGTTTAGGGTTTAGGGTTTAGGGTTTAGGGTTTAGGGTTTAGGGTTTAGGGTTGCTATAATCCCTAAGAAACAGCAGAAATTCGGTGATTTTTGCCAGGGTTCCAAGTTCAGTATAGGCTCCTCTTCGAGCAGATGAAGCTCGAGGGCCCGCGGCCCACGAGCCTCGGCGGCTGCTCTAAGGCAGTGAAAGGTCAAGTTACCAGAGCATATATATGTATATATATATATATATATATATGTATGTATAATTCTGTATGTATATACATGTGTGTGTTTATGTAGTAGTAGAAGAGTGTATTTGGTAGATATGGTTTTTCTTATTGCGGTCGCTTTTATATGGCGTTCCACAAGTTTAGCCCAGGAATGTGACCTTCGGTGCAGCCAGCAGCGCTTGCGAGAAGGGCTTGCAGTGGCTGGCCGCCGTCGACATCCTCTCGACGCTTCTTTGCAAAGACAGGCGCGCGGATACCACCACGGCTTTGATCTGCTTCTAGGCCTGGAGTGGCTACCGCAAACCCTAATGCCCTAGAATCTTCCTCCGTTTGTTCTTAGGGGCTTGCCTGATACCCCATAAGGCTCTGAACCTTCAAGCCGTTGTTTTGCGCTTCCCTTCCACAGCCCAAACCCCAAACCCATCTAAACCCTCAACCCCAAAACCTCGAGCGCAGAATCGCTAAACCGCTTAACCCAAACCCTCAACCCTAAACCCTCAACCCTAAACCCTAAAAACCCTAAACCCTAAACCCTAAACCCTCAACCCCTGCATTGCTGAGAGACTCAGGCTTCAACACGGCCCTCAGCGCCTGCGAGAAGTCCCTGCAATGGCCCATGGCCCTGGGATTGTTTCAGGAGCTCCGTCGCGAGCAGCTGCCTTGATAGCCAGTGGTCCCCTTTTGCCTTTTTTGGGGCTTCCCTTCTAAATATATAAAAATAATAAATATAAATATAAATGTAAATATAAATGATATAAATACAAATATAAATATAAATATAAATATCAATATAAATATACATATAAATAGAAACATAAATATAACTATAAAGAAATAAAAATAAATAACTAGAAATATAAATATACATGTATAAATATAAATATAAATATAAATATCTAAACATAAATATGAATATAAATAAATAAATATATCTATATATATATATGTAGTAAGAGAGATTTAGGGTTTAGGGCTTAGAATTTGAGGTTCCCTCGTAAAGCAACCCAACCCCAAAAAGGCGACCCTTATTGCACTATGGTTACTGGGCTCCCAAGGCTGAAGCCCAACACCATTACCTTCAATGCCGCTGAGCAGATGTTTGGAGAATCGTTTCTTTGGGGCTTGGGGAGTTTTTTTGGGCTTTTCCCTTAGTCCCCTCTTCTTCTAGGTTTCGTGTCGACAAGCCTAGGTAACACCCAAAAAGGTTCCTGGCCAACCAGGGTACGTAGAAAACCCTTTAATGCGATGAAGCCCTTCGAAACCCCATTTTGCAACCCCAATAAGCCCTGTGAGCTAAGCTGGAGCCCCCAGCCCCTAAACCCTAAACCCTAAACCCTGAACCCTGAACCCCGAACCCCGAACCCTGAACCCCAAATCCTAACCCTAAACCCTAAACCCTAAACCCAAACCCTAAACCCTAAACCCCAAACGAGGCCACCCTGGCTGCGGGCAGCAGGGGGCAGCTGTGGCCCACCTGCCTGGAGCTCATGGGGCAGATGCGCCGTGGGCAGGTGGAGGTCACCACCGTCACCTACAACCGGACCATCAGCTCCTTGGCCTGCCTATATATATATATATATATGTGTGTATGTACATAGTAAGAGAGGTTTAGGGTTTAGGGTTTAGGGTTTAGGGTTTCGGCTGCAGGGCTTCTCGAGTTTGGGGAGATCTTGTATTATGCGTTTCGGTGTTTTCGGTCTTTGATGCTTCCGCTTCCCTGGCTGCGCGCAGTGGAAGGCGGGTTCCGCGGGAACAGGTTGGAGGTCTGGGGCAGGGATCCTTGCCCTGATGTAGACTCGCCAAATCCCTAAGCCCTAAGCCCCGAACACCCTAAACCCAAAAACCCCGAAACCTACGACATCTCGCACAACTTTCAACCCGTCCCTTGGTTCCCACCAGCCCCCTTCTGCCCTGAAAAGCGCCGCCGCCCCGAAAGCCCTGAGTTCCCCGAAGCCCTGAATTCAACCAAACCATTCAACAAACGCCAACCAAAACTCCAAAGCAACCCTGAACAATTCCCCGACAGCCCGAAAAGCCCGAAAAGCCCGAAAAGCCCTCAATCCGAGGCTCCTGTCAGCATCCAGGAGCCTGGACTACGGCCCTGCAACTCTTGGAGGAGGCGCAGAGGTCGGAGCTCCAGCTGCTGCTGGGCTGGATAGGGCTTGGGTTTAGGGGTGTAGGGTTTGGGGGTTTAGGAGGTTTTTGCTTTGGGGTGGGCTCCAGGGTTTACAGCTTCCACAGGGTTTACGGGGTCTGCCGGGTTTGAAGGGTTTGCAAGGTTCAGGATGTTCCAGAAAAGATCAGAAAAGGTTTGTCTTAAGGTGCAGTGTGCAGGGCCTGTCGATAGTTCATGGGGCGTTTTGAGTGGGATTGCTCCGCTCATTTTTTCACGCAGGTTTGGGATGCAGCGCGTTTTGCGTAGGTTTCGCTCGCGGAGGGAGCGTGGCCCCGTAAGCTAAAACCCTGCGAAGGTTTGCAATAGCTTGCGTGAAGGTGTTTGTTTGCGAGAACCGGCCGTACAAGATTGTTCTTCACAACCTCAGGTATGGTTCTGGCAAGGGGTCTTGGAGGTAGATATGAGTAGGTAGGTAGGGGGCAGGCAGGTAGGTAAGTAAGCAGGCAAGAGAGAAAGAGAGAGAAAGAGAGAGAGAGAGAGAGGGAGGAGGGCGAGCGTGTGAGCAAGTAAGCAAGCGCAAGAGTGTGGGTGTGCGGGTGTGGACATGTGCAACAAACAGGCGCGGAAGTAACACCAGGGTTCCCTAAATCCTAAATCCTAAGCCCTAAACCCCAAACCCTAAACCCCAAACCCTAAACCCTAAAACCCTAAAACCCTAAAACCCTAAAACCCTAAAACCCTAAACCCTAAACCCTAAACCCAGGAATCTCATGACCTACACATCCACCATCAGCGCTTTGGCCAGCTCCGGGCAGTGGCAGAGGCCCCTTGCACAAGCCCAGAGGTGGTGGGAGCCCTAAAACCCTAAACCCTAAACCCTAAACCCTAAACCCTAAACCCTAAACCCTAAACCCTACACCCTACACCCTACACCCTACACCCTACACCCTACACCCTACACCCCAAACCCTACAGTGGGGTTGGGGTCTCAGGGAGTCCCGTACCCCCACATGAGTTCTCTGACCTGAGCACCCACGAATTGGGGCCTTCTCCCCTCCCCTAAAGTCTGAGCTCCAGATCCTGGCACCTTCGCAGCTTGTTGAGTAGCGCAATCTCTATTCGGGGGTTTACGAAAATAAGGCGCCCCTAGTATAGCCCAAATTTCTTGGGGGTTCCCTTATAAAAGGACCCCAAGTAAGGCACAGTACCCCGAACTTCAGAAACCCCAAAATGGTCCCAAAAGTGAACCTTGAATCGCCCTACAGCAGGGGCACCTAAACCCCTAACCCTAAGTCAACTTCGGAGGTCTCATTCTGAGTGAATCCTCCCATTTAAGGTTTCTGTTTTGGGGGTTCCTATTTTCGTAAACCGCCCAAGTCAACTTCGGAGGTCTCTCTCCTTGCTTTTCGGACTGCGAGACTGCCAGCTCACACCGGACGTCGTCAGCTACAACGCGGCCATGGACGCCTGCGCCCCATCGGCAAAGTGCCCCACATCGTGGTACAATATACCTTAAATGATCATAGGAACCCTAAGATATGATTTACGGTATATTCCTCAATTAGGGGGTCTTGAAGTCTCTGTGTACTGGCCCAAAAAATCCGACACCCGAAGCCCCTATTTTTGGTAATCAGGGGTTAGGTAGGCTCCCGAAGCCCTAAAGCTTCTTGCCGCAGAAGAAGGTCAGCCTGTTTAGTGTTCCTAGGTTCCTGGAGAACCTAGGAGGGTTTAGGTGGCTGGCGGTGCCCTAAGTCCACATCCTTGAGTTTTCAGGGTTAGGGTTTAGGCTTTCGGGTTAGGGGTTAAGGGTTTAGGGCTAAGGCTCAAGGGTTAGAGGGTTTGGGCTTTTTGGTTCAGGGGCTGAGGGTTCAAGACGCCGCAGCCGGAGGTAAAACCTCCCTGGAGGGGCACTGTGACAGCTGGCCCTGGGCGCTTCTCCTGTTCGACCTGCTGGGCCAGGAGGAGGGAGGCCCCTCAAAGGTTTAGGGTTTAGGGTTTAGGGTTTCCGGTTTCGGGTTTAGGGCTTCGGGTTTATTGGGGCTTAGAGGTTCTTATGGGTTTTAGGGTTTTGGGGTTAAAGATTGTCGGGTTTTGGGGTCTTAATTCAGGCTATGAAAATTTAGGGCCTAGCGGTTTTAACCTAAACCCCCCTAAACTGTACGAAGTTGGGGGCATCCGTACTTCGCGGCAGAGCCTCCTAAGAAGTTGCGTTCCCTGAGGAAGCCTTCCCAAACAACTCCTACAGAACCCTATGAACCCCTAAACGACCCGAAAAAATCCCCAAACCCTAAACCCTAAACCCTAAACCCTAAACCCTAAGCCCTAAACCCTAAACCCTAAACCCTAAACCCTAAACCCTAAACCCTAAACCCTAAACCCTAAACCCTAAACCCTAAACCCTAAACCCTAAACCCTAAACCCTAAACCCTAAACCCTAAACCCTAAACCCTAAACCCCTCGCAACCTCCTAGCAGACCTGAACGCTTCTCCTTCCCTGCCCAGTGTGCCCAAACGCCGTGAGCGTGAACAGCGCGGCCGACGCCTGCGGCCGCGGCAGCTTCTGGGAAGGGGCCGTGGCGCTGCTGGCGGCTCGAAGTCAAGGGGTTTGGGGTTTAGGGTTTAGGGTTTAGGGTTTACCCTAAAACCCTAAACGCCTGAACCCCTAAACCCCTAAACCCCTGAACCCTAAAACCCCTACCTTCCCTCCAAGCAACAGGCCCTAAAGTTCCCCGAAGCCCTAAACCCTAAACCCTAAACCCTAAACCCTAAACCCTAAACCCTAAACCCTAAACCCTAAACCCTAAACCCTAAACCCCAAACCCCAAGCCCTAAAGTTCCCCGAAGCCCCCTCAAACCCTGGGCTCCCAAGGCAGAGGCCTCGGCCCCGACGGCAATCACCTACCTCACCGCCTGGAGCTAAGAAGTATGGGGTTTAGGGTTTAGGGTTTAGGGTTTAGGGTTTAGGGTTAGGGTTTAGGGTTTAGGGTTTAGGGTTTAGGGTCTTGAGGGTTTGGGGTTTAGGGCCTTGAGGGTTTAGGGTTTAGGGTCTTGAGGGTTTAGAGTTTAGGGCCTTGAGGGTTTAGGGTTTAGGGTCTTGAGGGTTTAGAGTTTAGGGCCTTGAGGGTTTAGGGTCTTGAGGGTTTAGGGTTTAGGACCTTGAGGGTTTGGGGTTTAGGGCCTTGAGGGTTTGGGGTTTAGAGTTTAGGGCCTTGAGGGTTTAGGGTTTAGGGTTGAGGGCCTCGGGATTTAGTTTAGGGTTTGGGGTTTCGACGGTTTGGGGTTTAGGGGTTTAGGTTGTTTCGGGTCTAAAGGTTCGGGTGTTGAGGGTTCAGGGCTTTGTAGGGTTCAGGGGCCAGGCTGTACGAGACCTTGCTTAGCTTCGAAAAGCAGCAGCTCAACCTACCGAACCCTCAGCCCTTAAACCTTAAACCCTTCTTAAACCCTTAAGCCCTTAAACCCTTAAACCTGAAGCCCCTAAGTCCCTTAACCCCTGGTTGAGTCAAAGGGGTGGCGCAGCAAATGTTTGCGGAAAGGAGGCTCTGAAGCAAGCTGGCTGCGTTGCCCCGGCAGGGTCCCCCCCCCCCCCCCCCCCGCAACTGCAGAGAAGCGGTCAAAGCAGACAAAGGCGGGCCTTGCTGAGGAGATGCCCCCACGAGTCACAGAGGCTGGACGCGGCAACAGACTGGTCGGCAGTAGCCTGGTTTGCATTCGCCTTTGCTTCGTTCGTCGCCATGGCCTCCATCTATGAGGTCGGGGGGGCACCGTTCGGCTCCGTCGTGACAGCGTCGTGCATGCCCCTGGCCAGGTGATTCGTGCCGGATCCGTGCGTGTGGAGCAGGCGGCGGACTTGCTGGAAGAGTGCCAGAGCACAGGCCCGGCTTCGCGTGGGTTCGGAGTGTGTCCGTAGCAGCCGCGTCTTGTGTAGGTTCCGCGCACTATGGCGATGGCTACCACCTGAACTCCCGGTCCCTCCCCAACCTGTACGCACATCTGGCCCCTTACCTGGAGGACCGACGGTTGCTTTTGCTTTTTTTTTCTTCTTCCCCGACAGGATGCCGCCGTCATCACGTCCGATTCGTGCCTCTGCTACTCGGAGAACGGCTGGAAGGACCTCTCAATTGGGAATTCACGTGTAGGGTCGTCAGCTGAAGTCGCCTGTCAGGACTATCAGGGCAGCATCGCACGGACGACGCTGGGTCCCGCCCACGTCGAGCCGTTCTGGGGCAAGGGGCTGAGGGGCATGGCGGACGGCTTGGGGGCCGTTACCCTCCGGCCAGCCGCGGGGCGTGGCACGTTAGTGGTCGTCTGCGCAGGCTGGAGCGGTTGTCTTGTCTTCGTGAGCTCGTTCGATGGCCGAATCTGTCAGGCAACGACCTGTACACGCACCGCTGGCAGCGGTGGTGGCAGGTCAGGGACGCCATGAACGACCTGGCCCAGGCGCTGACATGCGGCATGGATCGTGTCATGTTTGAGTTCGTGCACGTATGCCCCGCAGATTGCCACCAACCACGGGCTGAAGCTCCTGATTTTGGATGTGATTCCCAACGTGGACATCCAGGAGGTCGGGCATGTTTTCGACTGGCTTGTTGCAGTTAGCTTGACTTCGCCGGCAGGCCAGCCGGGAGGAGGCGGAGGGACGATGAGCTTCAGGCCAAAGTCGCCGAAGCGTCAGGATATAAGCACGGCGGGTGTCAAAACAACGTCGGCTCGTCCGTTGTGTGGAGGGAAGGGCATGTTGACTGGCATGGCGTCTAGCTGCAGCTGATCGTTGAACATCTCTTGACCGCTGTGTGTTCCGCACGCATTTACTGACTCGAGCACACCTCCATGGAACCCATGGAATCCTCCTGTGAAGAGCAGATCATGTCCTCGGCGTCGGAGCCATCCAACTCACCTGGACTTGACAGACTTCGCTGCGGACCTGTCCCACCCCCATGACAACGCAAAACTGGCGGGCACACGACTGACCCTTACCAGCATCAACGACACCTGGCTTCGCAGACGTGACGGAAACATCCAGCTGGTTCGAATCTGGCAGACATCGCTGCGTACTCACGCCCACCTCAGCGCAATGCAAAGCTGGCAAGACACGCGGCTGACTTTGACGTGCGCAAAGTGCACGCACGGGATTAACCCTAGGCTTAGCAGAGACTGCGCGTGCACATGGCTCAGCTGTTGTAACGATGACACTACACTTCGCAGACACATCGCACACCTCCCACGCACCCGAATCTGACAGACGTCGCCCTGCAACTTTGACAAGGCATGAGCCCCTCCTACACAGCACCTGCACGCCTCCGCAGGAAAAACCTGCTGCAGACGCCACGCGTCGCGAAACTGTCATCGGCTCCCCCACAAGCTTCCCAACCCCGAACCCTCACTTGTCCTCCTTGACTTGCACTCTTTAGTAGTACACTTGTTGAGGCGGTAGCCAAAGCATATCTCCGAGCCATCTGGCGTGGCTCCAGCTGCTACAAACTCCTTGCGAGGACGAGCCTCTTTTCCGGCGCCCCTCGCATTGCCATGCTTCACAGGAACTTCTGCTTGCCATAGCCGCTGTGCCCATCTACTTGCTGTCTCTTCTCGTCACTGCCGGAATCTTTCGCTTGGGCGGAGCGACCTTGGCAAAGCGTAGAATATTACTCGCAACATAGGGTCGCCAGAAGTTTTGGTCTTCAGTCCCTACACCCTAAACTAGTCCCTAAACTCTAAATCCCCGAACCTCTTTCCCGGCGAAATTACAGATACCCCAGAACCCCGAATCCTGAAACCCCTAAAGCCCCCAAGACCCTAAACCCTAAACTGCAAACCCCCCAAACCCTAAGCCCTAAACCCCCCAAAATCCTTGAGGGCTCCCAGAAACAATGAGAGCCTCTCGAGGTCCTCAGCGCCTGCGAGCGGGCCGCCGCCTGGCAGGCGGCGGTGGCTGTGCTCGAGGCAAGCTCTGGCGAAGCTTTTCTTAGGGTTGAGGGTTGAGGGTTGAGGGTTTTGGGTTTTGGGTTTTGGGTTTAGGGTTTCGGGTTTAGGGTTTAGGGTTCAGGGTTTAGGGTTTAGGGTACTTTAATGTATTGTGATTAATGCACGTATTTACTATTGCTGTTATCTTGTTTAAGCAGCTATCATGGGCATATATATATATATGTATGTGTACATATACATATATATATGTATATAGGTATTTCTTTGTTGCTATTATTACAATTCTAGCCTTATGTAATCTTAAACGCTACGCGACCCGCCTCGGGCTGACTGTAACACGGGAATCCAAACCAAGGGGGGGGGGGGGGTGGGGTAGGGGCGGGTGGGGGGTGGGGGGGTGGGGGTGGTGGTAATCAGGTAATCTACCGAAACCTAGGGCCGTAGGTGTTTGGGCAGCACAAATCTAATCGCCTACCCACGGCGCATGGACAGGTTTGCGCCCAGCCTGCCATAGAGCCCCCCCCGCCCCCACCCCCACCCCGCCAACTATCCTTAATCATTGCCGTTATTATGATTATTACTACTGGTTGTTGTTATCATTGTTGGTATTGTTTTGTTCATCTTTCTCTCATTATGGCTGTTTCCATTTGTTTTTTCTTATATCGATGTAGGATGTTCCCCCTTAACAGGGATGATAATAGGGAGTAATACAATCCCTATTAAGGAGCTGTTTGTATAAGGGGAACATCCCGCATCATTATTTGAACCCTAAACCCTAAACCCTGAACCTTAAACCCTAAACCCTCACTGTCTTTCTTGGGGTTTGGGGGTCGAGAGGTCTAAGCTTAGAGACCAAAAGCCTCTAACCCCAACGACCCCTGTAAAGCCCTAAAAGCCCTAAAACAACCCTAAAAGCCTAAAGCCCGAAAGCCGGTAAGACCCTAGAAAACCCCAAGCCCTAAACCCTAAAACCCTAAAGCCCTACAACAACCTTAAAGCCCTTTGAAGACGCTAGGACACCCTTACCAAACCGTCGCAGGACAAACCCTAAAGCCCTAAAAAAGCCCTAAAGCCCTACAACAACTCTAAGACCCTAAAAAGCCCTAAACCCTCAACCCTCAACCCTCAACCCTAAACCCTAAACCCTAAACCCGTAACCCGTAAGCCCCAAGCGGTCGGAGGACATGGGCCAGCATGGCCAGAGGTGGGACACGGAGGTCCGATGCCAAGTTTTCGCCGCCTGGAAGGGCTGAGATCAGGATGCTTGGGGTTCCCAAGCTTTGGGTTTAGGGTTTAGGGTTTAGGGTTTAGGGTTTAGGGTTTAGGGTTTAGGGTTTAGGGTTTAGGGTTGATGAACTCAGTGTTCCGGGTTCTTGATGTGATCGGGTTCAGGACCCCCGTCTCCTTTTGCTACCGCCACGTTCACTCAGACCGCGCGTTTGGAGATTCCAGTGCATGTGTTACGAGAGCTCGCAGCAGCTGGGACCCGGGACCGTGCCATGCTGACCGACCTGAAACCCATAGTCATCGAATTGGCAGACAGGCTTCAGTATCGCACTAATGTTCTGGGCGAGGCAGCCACCACTTTGCATCAGGGCTATAATCAGTTCTTGGAGAACCTGGATAGGATCCAACAGGGTGCAGATGCTCAACCGAGTGGCAGAGGAGCACAGGAAAGCGAGAGGCAAGAAGTTGGGCAGCTGAGACATGGACTAACGGGTTTAGGGTTTAGGGTTTAGGGTCTAGGGTCTAGGGTTTAGGGTTTAGGGTTTAGGGTCGCTTACCCCAACAGCTTCCAGCGTACGTGGCGATGGAGGGTGGTGGGCGCGATGCCAACTTCTGGGGACGGAACTCTATGATAAAGAGTGCCTGCAAGGGGTGCCTGCCAAGCACATGTCCATGCTGACCGTTAAGGGTTTTAGGGTGCTTGGCGTTTCGGGTTTAGGGTGTAGGTTTTAGGGTAGTAGGGTTTAGGGTTTAGGGTTGGGCCATGGCTGCATTTACGCAGACTTGGGAAGGCTTAGGAGCTCGACTGAGTGCTTAAAGAGTCAGTCGCACCGAGACCGTGTAATGAGTTCAGGCTGGCACCACATAAATGCCCTAAGGGACCCTAAGCCCCAAATCCCCACAGCTCAAAAACCCTAAGCCCTGAACCCTAAACCCTAAACCCTGAACGCTAAGCTCAAAATCTGCAAGTCTTCCCTTCCCTCACCACGCCGAGGTCTACACGCAGGGCAGCCTTGCTCTGGCCGCGGCGGGACGTGTGGCGGAGGTCCCGCGCATACCCTCCTTCCTGGGGTTTGGGGCTTTAGGGATTAGGGTTTAGAAGTCATAGCAATTACCTGAAACACAGAGCCCTAAATCCTAAATCCCGAAACCCGAAACCCCGAAACCCCGGTCCCTGGACCCTCACGAACCTCCAGTTTAGGGTCTCAGGAACCGCAGGTTTAGGGTCTTGGAGGGTCGAAGGGTTGAGGGTGTAGGGTGAATGTCTTAGGATATTCTAGGATTGGGGAGGGAGGGTTCTCGGTTTCGGTGTTGGTTCAAAGCCTCCCTAAGCCCTGAACCGGCACGGTCCGGGTTCGATTTGGTGATTTTTGCTGTATGTTCGGGTTCAGGGTTCAGGATTTCAGGGCTTTAGGTTTAGGGTTTAGGGTTCAGGGTTTAGGGTTTAGAGTTCAGGGTTTAGGATTCAGGGTTTAGGGTGCCTCTTCAGCGTGTGTGTGTGTGTGTGTGTGTGTGTGTGTGTGTGTGTGTGTGTGTGTGTGTGTGTGTGTGTGTGTGTGTGTGTGTGTGTGTGTGTGTGTGTGGTGTGTGTGTGTGTGTGTGTGTGTGTGTGTGTGTGTGTGTGTGTGTGTGTGTGTGTGTGTGTGTGTGTGTGTGTGTGTGTGTGTGTGTGTGTGTGAACATACTTTTGGAACCCAGTGGCCCCTTCTTCCATTTTGGAGGGTTCGGTTCCCTTTGCAAAACCAGGCGCCTTTCTGGCGTTTAGGGTTTTTGGGTTTCGGGCGCCAGAAAATTTAGCGCCCTAGAATCTCAGGGACCTACCTGACCCCCCACTCCCTAAACCATGCGCCCTAAAGCCTGAACCCTAAACTCGCATTGCTGACTGAGAGGCGCTCGCGCTTTATCGCGAGATCCTGGATGCAGGCAGTCTTGGCTGACTTGGGGATCAGCGGTGGCTCTTATTAGCAATGTTGCGAAGCCATGCCTTCAAAACCGGAGGATCTTTCCCCCTCTGGCGCGAGCATGAGGCGCACACCATCGACCTGCCAGGAGCTGAGGATTTCCCCCTCCCCCCACCCCAAGGGTTTAGGGTTTAGGGTTTAGGGTTTCGGGTTTAGGGTTTAGCCTGTGGGTTTAGGGTTATGGGTCTAGGGGTTTGGGGGTTTAGGGTTTACGGCCTAGGGTCTAGGGTTTAGGGTTTAGGGCTAGGGGGTTTGGGGGGGTCTCGGGGTTTAGGGTTTAGGGCTTAGAGTGCCCCGACTCCTAACCCGGAAACCCGAATCCACACATAAGCTCACAGCCGGCCAAGGAAGAAAACCCGCATTTTATAAATTTTAAAGCCGTTAAGGATAAGGAACAATATTTTTTGAAATTAAGGTCTTTTAGAGTTCTTTTCCGTAATAATACAATAACAGTAACGAAATGAAAGAAACGAGGGAAACAACACAGGAAAAGTAGTGTATTCAGATGTGCCGTCTAAAGGCTCCTATATATACAGTAAGGGAATACTACTTAAACCTCCTGTGAATAGAGGTAAAGATGGCTGTTTTGAGGCCATGGCCTTTACGGTAAGTCTATTGAACGACAAAGGGCCGGTGCCCTTCGTTCGTTGCAAAAAAATAGTGCAAGCAGGTGAACAAGCCCGTACAACAAGACTAGAAATAAGCTGGAATGGGGATGGTCCCGCATGATTTCACGCCCAACTAAAATGCACAAACCAACTCCCGACTGTGTTTGGGCTCGGGTGCTTGAGGGTTTGCTTAGTGGTTATTGTGCTTTAGGACTAAGCCCTGTAGACCCTGTCAGCCCTTGCACCCTACCATAGCCCACAGTCCAAAATCCTTCTTAAACTAAACAGGTTCAGTGTTTGAGGTTGTGGATGTTAGGTTTCAGGATGTGGGCTGGGATTTCGGAGGTTTAGGGTGAAGGGTTTAGGGGGCTTGGTGGTGTCGGACCTTGAGGTTTGGGGTTTTGGGGTTTAGGGTTTGGGGTTTAGGGTTTAGGGTTTGGGGTTTAGGGATTTAGGGATTTAGGGTGTAGGGTTTAGGGGTTTAGGGGCTTGAGATCACACATGAGGCATCGCCTTCCCTCGCAGCTGGCGCGCCTGGCCGTGACGGCCAGCATGCTGGACTCCCGTGCACTGCGGTTTAGGGCTTCGGGTTCGGATTTAGGGTTTATAGGGTTTAGGGTTTAGGGTGTAGGATTTAGGGTGTAGGATTTAGGGTTTAGGGTTCAGGGTTCAGGGCTTAGGGTTTAGGATCCCTGGTGCAGTGGGTTGTTAGGGCCTGGGGTCTCTCTGAACGAAAGTCCCTGCAAGTAGCGGTGTTTCGGGGTGATTTTAAGCTTCCCTGCTTCTCTGTGCAATGGAACCTGTTCATGAAGAGCCCTAAACCCTAAACCCTAAACCCCAAACCCCAAACCCTAAACCCCAAACCCTAAACCCTAAACCCTGATCCTAAACCCTCAATCCTGACAGCCCACAGTCCGAACCCTGAACCGTTAAAGCCCTTGAAGCCTTAAACCCCCCCCCCCCCCTCCCAAAAGGCCCTAAGCCCTACATTCCGAAACCTTGGGCCCTAAGCACTTTTAGGGTTTAGGGTTTAGAGTTTAGGGTTTAGGGTTTAGGGTTTAGGGCTATCTCAACCCCAAACCCTTAAAACCCCCCCAAAGCCTGCGCAGGATGGCCTCGACCGGATGTTGCCCGACGACGACCTGGTCATCATCACGGGAAGGAGGCCCCGCGGTGGCCAAGGGTTTAGGGTTTAGGGTTTAGGGTTTAGTGTTCAGGGTTCAGGGCTTCGGGCGTGTTTTTTTTCTTGAGGTGGGGGGGGGGGGCTTAGGGTTTAGGGTTGAGGGCTTAGGGTTTAGGGTTGAGGGTTTAGGGTTAGGGCGGTGATCAACGGCTTCAGTCTTAGGGTTTAGGGTTTAGGAGACTGCATCTATTGTTGCTGAAGCAGCATTCAGTGACTGTATAATATTGGGTATCCTTATGGGGATGCTATCATTACAAAACACCCTAGCTCAGGGTCTGGAGGAAGACTTCTCTTGAACAAGTATTCCTCAGAGTCCGGGGGAACACTTCTCTTGAGGGCACCCTAAACCCTAAACCCTAAACCCTAAACCCTAAACCCTAAACCCTAAACCCTAAACCCTAAACCCTAAACCCTAAACCCTAAACCCTAAACCCTAAACCCTAAACCCTAAACCCTAAACCCTAAGTTTTGACTTCAACGGGGCCATGGCCAGCCCCGAAAACTCGCCCTCGTTAAGGGGGAGAGTGGGGATGGCCCTGATTTCCCCTGTGGTATTCCTGCAATATAGGGGCCTGCATAATTCCCTGGTTGACACTTAAAAGCATATGTTTCCTTAAAAGGGTAATACAGGGATTATTTTCTTTGTTGGGGGGGGGGGTTCTTGAGCAAATTATTGTAATTAAGGTCCCCTGGTTGACCCTAAACCCTAAACCCTAAACCCTAAACCCTAAACCCTAAACCCTAAACCCTAAACCCTAAACCCTAAACCCTAAACCCTAAACCCTAAACCCTAAACCCTAAACCCTAAACCCTAAACCCTACACCCTAAACCCTAAGCCCTAAGCTTGCGTCCTTTGTCGAGCTACCTTGGGAGGGGCCTTTGGGGATGCTTCGGGGCTGTCTCCCCTTGCCTCCCTTGATGTCTCCAACAGCTGAAATTTAGAACTTTTGGGGTTCCCTTATTTAGTAGGAGTAATAAAGTGGAACCTTTTTTCAGCTGAAATTTCAATCTTTTGGGGTTCCCTTATTTAGTAGGAATGATAAAGTTTGGTCAATTTTTGCCCCCTTGGTCGTTGGAGAAGTAAGCCCCTGATGTTTCCATGGACTACCTTTGGTTGCGTTTTTTGGGGAAGTTGAAAGGCAGCTAGGTGACAGGTACAGGCCGGACTTTGACCAACGAATGGGGTGCCCTTTTCCTTTAATGGGATTCTCCTCTATTTGGGGTATAGAAGGGGGTACCCTTATTCTGGGAAATACCCATACCAGGCTCAAGCGCAAGGGCCGTGGTTGCGGATCCCTGGCTCACTCTCGTGGCGCTTTCGTGCCGCAATGGAACTGTTGCTGTCGTTGTGCTGCGTGGCTGCCGCTGTCAAGGGCTGCCATTGCCTGTATTTGACCTACAAGTTCTTCTTGCGCCCTGGCAAAGACCTTCGGCAGTATGGTGAGTGGGCTGTGGTCACTGGCGCCACAGATGGCATTGGAAAAGCTTACGCCATGGAGCTGGCACGTCAGGGGCTGAATGTGCTGCTGATCGCCAGGAATGCGGAGAAACTCGCTGAGACTGCCAATGAGCTCAACGCTAAGTACTCTTCAGTGGCCGTGGATCAACTCCTGGTGGATTTCTGTAACTTTGATGCGGCGGCACAGCAGATGGTGAAAGAGAAGTTGGCTCCCTTGGATGTAGGGATTCTCATCAACAACGTCGGCTTATCCTATCCCTACACCAAGTACTTTCATGAGCTGACGGGTCAGGAGGTGAGAGATATCATGGAGGTGAACATGGCATCAATGACGTGGATGAGTCGCATCGTGCTGGGAGACGAACATGGCGCCCTTGGCATGATCGCGCGCCAGCGCGGCGCCATCGTCAACACCAGCAGCGGCGCTGGCCGGGCCACGTCGCCGCTGCTGGCGGAGTACTCGGCGGCCAAGGCCTACGTGGAGAGGTTTTCCATGGGCTTGGGGGCCGAGTTGGCTTCCAAGGGCGTGCACGTCCAAGCCCAGACGCCGCTCTACGTCGCCACCAAGATGGCCAAGATCAGAAGGGCTTCCTGGACAGTGCCCAGCCCGCAGAGCTACGCGCAATGCGCGGCCCGTCAGATAGGCTACGACGCAGTGATCTCACCGTGGTGGGCGCACTCCTTGCAGCTCTGGCTGCTGTCATTGCTCCCGGAATGGTTTTCAGTGAAGCTCCTGGATCGGCTGCACCAGGACATCAGAAAGAGGGGAATGAGGAAGGACAGGGACAGAGCAGAAGAAAGCTTAGGGCTGCTTCCTTAGCATGTTGAATGCTGGCTTGGGTTTAGGGTTTAGGGTTTAGGGTTTAGGGTTTAGGGTTTAGGGTTTAGGGTTTAGGGTTTAGGGTTTAGGGTTTAGGGTTTAGGGTTTAGGGTTTAGGGTTTAGGGTTTATTTTAGGGTTGCAGCACCCAACAACATCTGCAGGACAGACCCCGAGACATGTCTCCGAAGGCCCGTCAAGTGCAGGAAACCTCAGCTTGTCTCACTCGCTGAGTCACTCGCTGTTGCCATGCCTGGACAAAAAGGTCGGTTCTTCTAACCCACCTAAACTTTGAGATGTTTCCCCTTATACTAACAGTCCTCAGACTCGCATCCCAACCTAAACCCTACAAACGGGCTGGGCCTATAGTGGAGCAAATCCCCTGCTTCAAATTTGTCTGTCGAGCTCTTCTTTGGTTGCCTTTGGTGGCCGCCTTTCCGTTGTTTCCGAGTCGCTTCCTGTCTTTTGGGGTGAACACTCCGTATCTCGCGCTTCTGAAGGGCACCCCATGTTGCGCATAAAGCAGGAGAGTGGCACTCTCGGGGGAGACCCTCAGCCTCAAAAGCCTAAACCCTAAACCCTAAACCCTAAACCCTAAACCCTAAACCCTAAACCCTAAACCCTAAACCCTAAACCCTAAACCCTAAACCCTAAACCCTTACTGAGTCAAAAAGGGCTTCCCCAAGTAGTGCCGCAGCGGTCGAAGTAGCAGCTCCGTTGCCTGTGTGGATGGTGGTTTAGGGTTTAGGGTTTAGGGTTTAGGGTTTAGGGTTTAGGGTTTAGGGTTTAGGGTTTAGGGTTTAGGGTTTAGGGTTTAGGGTTTAGGGTTTGCTTCCCAATAGTATTCCCTCATGGTCCCTCTTTAGATATACTACAATGACCCCCCGAAACCCTCTACACCCTAAACCCCAAAAACCCTAAGCACCCTAAACACCCTAAACACCCTAAACACCCTAAACACCCCAAACACCCCAAACACCCTAAACGCCCTAAACACCCCAAACACCCCAAACACCCCAAACACCCTAAACACCCTAAACCCTAAACCCTAAACCCTAAACCCCATTTCTTCTTTCTTCAGGCCCCTGTATATTACAGCCCACGAGGACCCACAGCTGTGAGTCCAGCACGCCGCTGGCAGTGGCCGTGGCGGGCTTATTACGGGATGTCAGAAGTCCTAGGGTTTAGGGTTTAGGGTTTAGGGTTTAGGGTTTAGGGTTTAGGGTTTAGGGTTTAGGGCCTTAAGCCTAAACTCCCCGAAGACCCCCACGTATTGAAAAAGAAGACATCTGGGATGCACGAGTCTAGGACTGGGCTACTTGAGGCAACTTATGGGTGTGGTTCTAAGTAGGGTTACACAGTACGCCCCCTCCCCTCCCCAGAAAAAGACCTACCCCCTGAGCCTCTATGAGCCCTAACCCTAAACCCTCAACCCTAAATCCCAAACCGTAAAGCCTAAACCCTAAAACCTAAACCCAAAGCCCTATAAGCCCAACAAGCCTTGCAGACCCTACAAACCCGTGTTGCCCTGTAAAGCTATGGTTTTTAGGGTTTTTGGGGTTTTGAGGGTTTGTAGGGTTTGTAGGGTTTATAGGGTTTATAGGGTTTATAGGGTTTATAGGGTTTTTAGGGTTTATAGGGTTTATAGGGTTTATAGGGTTTATAGGGTTTATAGGGTTAAAAAATATTGAAAAAAAGAGTTCACGGGGGGGGGGGGGGGGGGGGGTGGGGAGGTCACAAGTCATAAGATAAAGTACCGATCCGTTTCTAATGGTAGCTTAATGGTTGCAGTGGAAACCCTAAACCCTGAACTCTGAACCGTAAACCCTAAACCCTAAACCTGGTCGCAGTGGCAGCTGGTTGTGGTCGACACTTAGCGACCGCAGTGGTCGTAGATGCGACGCCGTCCTCGTGATTGGGGTTTAGGGGTCTATCTGGGGACTCTATTTACCTACGGTTTAGTAGAAATGTACCCCTTAATTGGTAGGGTTTAGGGTTCAGGGTTTAGGGTAGAGCCCATAAAACGGGTTTAGGGTGGTAAGCTGAAGCCTCCGAAAACTTTTCTCCCTCCAGTGATTCATCTTGGGCCTTCTTGGCGCCCCAAAGCTGTCAAGGACCATAAGATGGCAATTTTCCCAAAGTAAGGCTACCCTTCGTCTACCCCGAATTATGGTGTACTCGCCTGTATAAGGACTGCCGCGATAGGCATCCTACTTTTGGGACCCCCCCCCTTTTTGTATGGTAATGATCAACCCCTCAAGTGGGCAGCCAGTGCTGATGGATCCTGGTACTGAGAATATGCCATAAATTCGCAGGGTATAGGGTTGAGGGTTTAGGGCTCAGGGTCGCAAAGCCCTAAACCCTAAACCCTCAACCCCTCAACCCCTCAACCCCTCAACCCCTCAACCCCTCAACCCTCAACCCTCAACCCTCAACCCTAAACCCTAAACCCTAAACCCCAAACCCCAAACCCTAAACCCCCCCTAAACCCCTTTTGCCCTGAACCGAAAGGTCTCCGAGCTCCTCGAGGCCCTGGGCGTGGGAGGTGTTAAGGGCTTTGGGAGACGGGGGGGGGGGGGGGGGGGGGGGGAAAGGTTTTAAGGTTCAGGGTTTAGGGTTGAGGGTTAGGGTCCAGGGTTTAGGGTTTAGGGTTCAGGTTTTAGGGTTTAGAGTTTAGAGTGTAGGGTTTTTGGGGTTTGGGGTTTCGGGTTCAGGGCTTTAGGGTTTAGAGTTTGGGGTTTTAGAGTTTGGGGTTTAGGGAGAAGGCGTGCGAACGGACCCAGGTTTGTGGGTTTCGGGGCTTATATAGGGCGTTTAAGGCATCAGGGGTTTAGCGTGTGGGGCTTTCAGGTTGGGGGTCTTGGGGTTCAGGGTTTTGGGGGTTCAACTAGGGTTGAGGAATTTAGGGCTTCCCCAAGCATGACGAATCCCCAAGCCTGAGCCCTAAATCCCAAAATCCTGCAACCCCCAAAATCCGCTCTTCAAACGGTTGAGAACTTCCAGAAGCCGTTCTAAAGCCTTGCAAATGTGCCCTAGACCCCCCCACTGGAGGCCCATGGGCAGTTATCACTGCGGTTGTTTGAGTAGTGTGGCTTGGGTAGCTAACCCTAAACGCTAAACCCTAAACCCTAAAGCCTAGCCCCTAAACCCTAAACCCTAAACCCTAAACCCTCTCTAAATTGGGGTTCCTTTTGGGGTCCTATATATAGTACGGCACCCTCTAAAGAAGGGGACCCCAAAAGGGACCCTAACTTGGCTGCCCCAGATAGTAGTTTAGGGGTTTAGGGGTTTAGGGGTTTAGGGGTTTAGGGGTTTAGGGTTTAGGGTTTAGGGTTTAGGGTTTAGGGTCCCTAACTCTCCCAAACGCGCCAGGAGTTGGGCATGTCCTTTGCTCCAGTTCCAGGAAACCCGGGGCGGGCGTGGGCCTCAACAGACCGCTGCGGAACTCTTGGGGTTTAGGGTTTAGGGTTTAGGGTTTAGGGTTTGGGGTTTGGGGTTTGGGGTTTCGGGCGGAACTCCGTGCAGGTTGAGTGGCTGGGCTGGAGTTCAGAGGGGGGTTGTTTTACATGTGGGTCCTTTTCTCTGGATTTTGCAATAGAAGCCCTAAACCCCAAACCTATACCCTAAACCCTAAACCCCAAACCCTAAACCCTAAATCCTAAACCCTAAACCCTAAAACCCCGAAAGTTTGTCAAGTGGCTGGGATGTGGAGCAGCCTCTTATTGCTTGCTTGCAGGTTCATGGTGCTTTATACCCAACTATAACTGTACTTATAGCCTGCTTATAAGCGCCTTAAGTGCCCTAATATGGTTAGAAGTACACTTCTAAGCAAAGTTATAATTTTCTTAATAAGTACCATGAACCTCCAAGTAAGCCCCATGTTTCATGTGTTTAGGGTTTGGGGTTTATCTGGGGTTTTCGGGTTTTAGGGTCTTAGGGTCTTAGGGGTTTAGGGTTGTAGAGTTCTAGGGGTTACGGTTCCTATAGGGTTCGTCGCGCCTTCGCTTCTCTTGGCACTGGCATGTGCATTCAGGGCAAGGCCCCATTTGCGTGTTCTCGTGCTGAACCCTGAACCCTAAACCTTAAAAACCTTAAAGACCTTAAAAACCTTAAAACCTTAAAAACCTTAAACACCTTAAAAACCTTTAAAACCTTGAAAACCGTAAAAGCCTAAAAACCCGAAAAAAACCTAAAAAACCTAAAGAACCGAAAGAACCTAAAGAACCTAAAGAACCTAAAGAACCTAAAGAACCTAAAGAACCTAAAGAACCTAAAGAACCTAAAGAACCTAAAGAACCTAAAGAACCTAAAGAACCTAAAGAACCTAAAGAACCTAAAGAACCTAAAGAACCTAAAAACCAAAAAAACCTAAAACACCCAAAAACCTAAAATACCTAAAACCTAAACCCCAAACCCGAAACCCTAAACCCCAAACCCTAAGCCCTAAAACCCGAAAACCCTAAACCCTAAATCCTTTGAGGTGCGAGTGCCAAGCTTGGTCCGGCAGCTGCTGGGCAGTCAGCTGGGGCAAAAACATGAGCCCTTTGATGGATTTAGTAGGGTTTAGGGTTTAGGGGTTAGGGTTTAGGGTTTAGGGTTTAGGGTGATTAAGGGAGCTTGGGGGTTTAGCGGGGCTTCGGGTTTAGGATTTAGTAGGGTTTAGGGTTTGGGGTTTAGGTGTTTAGGGTTTAGGGTGACTAGGGGTCAGAAAGTGATTAGGAGTTTGGTGTGGGGTGCTCGTTGCAGTGTCGACACATGCGGGCGTGGCTGAGGTGGGAAGATTGCTGCGCACTTCTCTGGCCCACTTTACTGTCTCGCAGAGCTTGCCTGAGGACCCGCTGCCTCTGTCTGCAGCCAGCATTTCGGGCTCAAGCAACACCGAGACAACTTCGAGCATTCCGCGCAACACCCGGAGCCCTTTGTGCACGTAGGGCGACAGTTCGCAGCCTCCCAAGTTACACACCAGCTGCATCCTCAGGGGCTTCAGTACCAGTGCGTATCCCGAACCCTTTCACCCCCAAACCCATCAGTCTAAGACTAAGAGTGTATCAAGTCATCATGGTGCTCTCCGCCCACACGCGTGGCGATGGGGGGCAGGCGGGAAGCGGGTTTCGAAACAAACCCTAAACCGCCCCCCCTTTCTGAGATCCTCAACCCCCGAAACTCTAAACCCGCGAACCCCCCCCCCCCCCGCTTGGGAGTAAAAAGCCCCCTCACCAAGCATCCCCGATCTCTTTTGTTGAGGGGGGGTTTGTGCAGGTGGGACCATGAGAGCTTCGCGGTGCGCGTCTCGCCGCCAGCCCCGGGCTCGACTCGACTCGATTTTAAAATTTCGGGTTTAGGGTTTAGGGTTGAGGGTTTAGGGTTTGGGGTTGAGGGTTTAGGGCTTTTCTATCCGACTCTATCCCTGAGATCCGACACCCCGAATCCCTCCTTGACTTACGAGTTCCAAATAGGGAGTTGAGAGAGGTCTGTACCTCACATCCCACGACATAGGCCTTTAAGGGGCCATCAAGGGCACCTATCTCTTGTTGGTGGAAGACTGGGTAAGCTGAAGCACGAATTCTCTGCAATCCATCACCAGCGCGCAACAAGTTCCAGCATCAGTACATTTGTTGTTATCTGGCCCCTAGTCGAAGGGACCTTATTCGGTTGGACGAAAAAATTCAAGGGACCCAGACACTTTTGTTCTCAAGGGGTTCTTTGAAGAATAGTTGAGATTGAGGGTTGTGGTTTCGAGTTTTTTTTGGGTAGCAAGAGCTCGAAGCCTTCATCCAGCCTCTGCTGCACACGGATGTCGAGAATTCAGAGGCCTAGACCCTCAACTGTAAAAGTTTTCAACCTCAAACCCTAAGTCCTAAACCCCAGCGCCCCAAAACCGCCTAAGGCAAGCTTAAAGGCCGGGCAGGCATGCAACGCCCAACTCTTGAAAATTCTCGCCCACCCCACAGGGTGGCCAGACACTGAAGACATGTAGGGGATGTTCCCCCTGATTCTCACAATCCTGGATAGGATGATAGTCCCCCTATTTTGCAATCTCTACTGAAGGACTGTTAGTATAAGGGGGAACATCCCAAGGCGTCACCCTCAACAACCTTAAGCCCGAAGTTGTACGCCCGAAGCCCTGCAGCCTACTAGAGGGGTCGGAAGAATCACTAATACTCTTCCCTTTTGGTCCCTATATGGTCATACTGTCATAACCCCCCCCCTCCCCCCCCCCCCAAAAAAAAAAATTAAAAAAAAGAGAAAAAACAAAAAAAACGATTCTAATTATGAAGGGCCCAATAGCCTACATCCTAACATCCTAACGTCATGGTCACAGGCTGCATTCCCCCCCCCCCCCCCCCCCCGTCACTCCGCTCCGCATCGTTGACATCTGTGCCCCTCTTTCTTGCCTTCTTGTGGCGCGTCCTCCCGGTCCCTTTCCAGCTCGCACTTCAGACCCCAGTATGCTGTTGACATGAGTTTAGGTTTAGGGTTTAGGGTTTAGGGTTTAGGGTTTAGGGTTTAGGGTTTAGGGTTTAGGGGGCGAGGTTAAGGCGGCTTTACCGGTTACCGCCTTAGAAGGTGTGGGGTGGGAGATGGTAGTAGATGGCCCTCCGCAATCGGGTCATACATGCACTTCGCATATTAGGAAACAGTTCGGCGGTAATATATACATATATATATATATATGCATCTATACATTTGTATGTATATATATATATATCTCTCTCTCTCTCTCCCTTGCGTTCTTTCATTTATTCTGTCTTGCATTCATTCTTTCTTTACTTCTTTCTTTCTCCATCCCATCCTTCACAGCTTCTGCGCCACATCACAGCAATGCCCGAGACCCTGAACCTCCAATCGCCAACCAGGTGCAGCAGCCATGATTGGAACCGGCCGGGGCCCTGCAGAAGACGCTGTGCTTCTTTCGGATCAGGGCTTGGGTTTAGGGTTTAGGGTTTAGGGTTTAGGGTTTAGGGTTTAGGGTTTAGGGTTTAGGGTTTGGGGTTTGGGGTTTGGGATTTGGGGTTTGGGGTTTGGGGTTTAGGGTTGGGGGTTTAGGGTTTAGGGTATAGGGTTTAGGGAAAGGCCCAAGTGCTTCTGGTGAAGGCTAAGCCCTAGCGGCTTGGGCGTTTACGCCGCGCGTTGCGCGAGCATGTCTATGTCGACCACGCCGATGATTCCAGAGAACCGCACCATGTGAGGCCTTTTCCGGGTCTCTTTCATGGCAAGCTCCCCCCCCCCCCCCCCCCCCTCGAAGAAGCCTAAACCTGCTATTATGCGGATACGATTATGGTTCTGATCATCTAGGACTCGGAGTAGACCCTGATAGCCCTAAACCCTAAACCCTAAACCCTAAACCCTAAACCCTAAACCCTAAACCCTAAACCCTAAACCCTAAACCCTAAACCCTAACCCCGTATAAGCCCCTTTAAACCCTGACCCTTTCTGTGCTCAGGCGCTAGATCCCCACCGATGGGACGGCGCCGCTTGAGCCAAAACCAGGCTTGGTGCAGGGTTTAGGGTTTAGGGTTTAGGGTTTAGGGTTTAGGGTTTAGGGTTTAGGGTTTAGGGTTTAGGGTTTAGGGTTTAGGGTTTAGGGTTTAGGGTTTAGGGTTTAGGGTTTAGGGTTCGGGGTTTGCGGTTTGGGGTTTGGGGTTTGGGGTTTGGGGTTTGGGCTTCGGGATTAGGGTTTAGGGTTTAGGGTTTGTTTGGTAGGGTTTAGGGTTTCTTTGGTAGGGCTTGGACGGAATGAATTAAGGCTTTTTGACTTTTAGGGTTTTCGGAGTATCGGTGTGGGACGCAACCTCCCCGCCCTCGCGTGAAGCTTTGGCAACCGAAGCACCGATACTAAGCTGCTAGAATGCCCTACACTTTGTGGTGCTTTACTGTAACTTTAGATCCTTAGCCTTTTTGGGTTTATTGGGTTCCCAAAACCCTAAACCCAAGTGCAGTAACGTACATGCTAAACGGAAAAGTTCTAAGCCCCCAGCCCCCCAGCCAACCCTAAACCCTAAGCCCTAGACCCTAAACCCTTAAACCCTAAGCCCTAAACCCTTATGAGCCCTAAACCCTTATCAACCCTAAACCCTTCTAAACCCTAAACCCCAAGCCCCCAAACCCCAAAACGCAGCCATGCCTCGGTTCCGTGCGTCGCCGCGCAAGCCAGACTCTTTTCTACTAGTTGCTGAAGAACCCTTCAAAACAGAAATCCTCCTTATAAGGGCAAAATAGGGATTGTCATTTTTTTGAGCTTTTTGGGGGGTTCTTAAGCAAATCGTACTTTTCCGATGCTTGCGCCAGCGATCGGCTGGAAGCTCATGGCCAGGAATGGAAGCCCTGTGGCTAGAAAACTTTGCAAAAGCCCATGAGACGGGTGCAGGGCTTAGGGCTTAGGGCTCAGGGCTCAGGGCTTGGGGCTTACGGCTTAGGGCGTAGGGCCTAGGGCTTAGGGCTTAGGGCTTAGGGCTTTACAGGGCTTTATAGGGCTTTATGGGGCTTTATAGAGCTTTATAGGGAAGCTCAAGACCACAACCCTGAAACCTGAAAGCCTTCGTCCCTTTAACCCTAAAACCTTGAAACCTCTCAAGGAACCCTGAATGTTGAAAGCCCTCTAATATTCTGACCCTTAAGCGCTTAAATCCCTTAAACCCTTGAACCCTTAAGTCCGGAAAACCCCAAACCCTCAACACCAAACGTCATTGGAAGGTCCCGGTATCGCACAGCCCAGCAGGCCGCCACCACGGGGTGTAGGGTTTAGGAGTGCAGGGTGTGTGGGGTTTAGGGCTCACATGCCTTGACGGGGTTATTCTAAGGTTTACGGGTTTTCATTGGCCTCTTAGGGCGTCTAGAGTTTCATTTTCGTGCAGAGTTCGAGACTCAGGGTTTTGGGTCTTTGGTGTGCGTGGGGGCTTGGGGGTCTTACGTGTTTGTTCAAGGGTTTTGGTCGTGGCGGCCCGTTAATTTTTCTTGCTTGGTTTTCAGGGGTCCCCAGGATTTTGAGGCTTCCGGGTTTTGGTCCCCAAGCCCTAAACCCCAAATCTTAGGGCTCTGGGGCTTCAGCCCCGAACCGTCGGCTTCGGGTGTCAGGGGTTTGAGGCTGGGGCTTTAGAGTTTAGGGTTTAGGGTGTAGGGTTTAGGGTACGTAAACCCTATTTTAAGGTTCCGGCAGGGTGCTTATATAACTGGGGCACCTCTATCCATGACCCGCTACCCACTAGCCTATTTCTACCTGCCCCTGAGTTTGGCCATCCTAAACCCTCCATCCTACACCCTAAGCCCTAAGCCCTAAACCCTAAACCCCAAACCCTAAGCCCTAAACCCTAAACCCCAAACCCGGAACCCTAAACCCTAAACCCGAAAGCGGGTTTAAGCCCTAAACCCCAAACCTCAAACGCTGAGGCCAGTATCGGCTGACGGCCAGGGGCGCCAGCGTCTCACCGTCTTGGCCTTTGGGGAATCCCCAGGTCTTGGGGCCGAGAGTTGTGAGGGCTGAGGACTCAGGAGGTAAAGGTGACTTGGTGACGACTGTGTGCTTCGCAAAGCCCTCCCAAACCATTCCAAACCCACCCAAAACCCCTCACCCCACCCGCCCCCAAGTACACCCAGGCTCAGCTCGCCGCCCACTGGGGGTGCAACGCCCCTCACGCCCGCGGTGCCATACGGGGCATCTTGCCTGGTTTATGGTCGAGGGCTCCGGGTTTAGGGGTTTAGGGTTTAGGGTTTAGGGTCTAGAGATTCGGGTTCAGGGTTAGGGGCTTTTGGGGAATTAGGTCGGGTTTCGGGCAAGTGCTTACCTGGAGTTTCACGATCTAAGGTCTATAGGGCCTACTTAACAGTTCATGGGCAGTGGGTTGATCCAAGGGCTTAAAGTCCGAAAGTTTATCATGCGTAGCCACAGCCGGGAGACTGGTGGCTCGGCCATGGTTGACATGTGGCTAGGACATTCTTTGGGGGGGGGGGTGGGGTACGTGTAACCCTACTGACGAAAACCCATGAGTTGTGAAGCGCGAGGCATCTTCCCTTGTTTCACTAGGGCTTTAGGGGCTTGAGGGGTCAGCGCTGGGGGTTCTAGGACTTTGGGACTTGGGCTTTTGGCCTGTTGAACTGTTGGGGTGGTTTCAGATTTTGGGGTTCAGTTCAAGGGAATTATAGGGCTTGGGGGTTGGGGTCTGCGCTTCCTGAGTGGGGAGCTCTCTGAAGCAGGATCCCTACGTTACTGCGGCAAGAGGCAAGAGAGAGAGAGAGAGAGAGAAACAAAAAAAGGAAGAGATAAAAAACAAAAATAGAGATTGAACCCCTGAGTCGCAACAGCTACCAAAGAACTTTGTTCACCGCGGGGACCCGAAGTGAACCCAACACCCTGAACCCGGAAGAGCCTAAACCCATGCCGGAGCAAGTCCCCAAACGTGGAAAACTAGACTCGTTGATTGCTTTTGCTTTTCGGGGGTAGTCGGCTGTTTTCAGGGGACAATCAGAATTCTTGAGAGGTTGCAAGAACGGTGGGGAGGCCCCTAAAGCCTTGGACCCACCAATCCCTGAATCGCCAAACCTGGCAGGGGGCGACAACGCCCGCGACGGCGCCGTGCTACGAGGTCGTGGTTTAGGGTTCAGGGTTTAGGGTCTAGGGTTTAGGGCTTAGAGGGTTTAGAGGGTTTTCAGGGTTTAGAGGGTTTAGAGGGTTTATTAGAGGGTTTATTAGAGGGTTTATTAGAGGGTTTATTAGAAGGTTTATTAGAGGGTTTATTAGAGGGTTTATTAGAGGGTTGATTAGAGGGTTTATTAGAGGGTTTCTTAGAGGGTTTATTAGAGGGTTGATTAGATTTAGAGGGTTTAGAGGGTTTAGAGGGTTTAGAGGGTTCAGAGGGTTTAGAGGGTTTAGAGGGTTTAGAGGGTTAAGGTTTAGGGTTTAGGGGCATTGTTCGTCGGGGTTAGGATTTTGCGAGCCACAGGAGCCTGGAGTCACGGCCAGGAGGATAGGCCCTTGGGTTTTATAGGGTGTGGAAGGGATATGCAAGGGATCCCCCCGTTTAAGGGCCCATACAAAGGGAGTAACCCTAACCCCTAACCCCTAACCCCTAACCCCTAACCCCTAACCCCTAACCCCTAACCCCTCAACCCTCAACCCTCAACCCTCAACCCTCAACCCTCAACCCTCAACCCTCAACCCTCAACCCTCAACCCTCAACCCTCAAACCTCAACCCTCAACCCTCAACCCTCAACCCTCAACCCTCAACCCTCAACCCTCAACCCTCAACCCTCAACCCTCAACCCTAAACCCTAAACCCTAAACCCTAAACCCTAAACCCGAAGAACCGCAGGAGCACTCTCCCAACGTCCGCATCCGCAGCTATGGCCCGGGCTCTCGGTCCCGAGCTTCCCATAACAGAGCAGTTTGATCTTTGAGGGGTTGGGGTTTAGGGTGTAGGGTTTAGGGTTTAGGGTTTAGGGTTTAGGGTTTAGGGTTTAGGGTTTAGGGTTTAGGGTTTAGGATTTAGGGTTTAGGGTTTAGTTAGGGTTTAGGGTTTAGGGTTTAGGGTTTAGGGTTTAGGGTTTAGGATTTAGGGTTTAGGGTTTAGGGTTTAGGGTTTAGGGTTCAGGGTTTAGGTTGGGATGTTCCCCTTATACGATCAGTCCTTAATAGGGATGGTAGTACCCCAGTTCTAATCCCTTTTAAGGACGCTAGTAAACGGGGGAACATCAGGGGTTTTGGAAATTGGGTTTTGGGTTTAGGATGTAGGGGATAGGAAAGATGTCAAGTTTGGGTGGTGTTTTTCCGGGATTTAGAAGTAGGCCCCTGCAGCATGTTCATCCCAAGCCCTCTTCAGGACAAACTGCGGTTTTTATAGGGTTCTGGGGGGGGGGGGGGGCTTCAAGGGGGGTCGGTACCTAGGGAACCTTAGGGAACCTTCGGGAAGCTTAGGGAAGCTTAGGGAGCCTCAGGGAGTAGTGGGGAGTAGTCGAGAACCTTGCCGAGCCTAAGCCCCTACACCACCTAAGCCACCTAAGCCACCTAAGCCGCCTAAGCCGCCTAACCCTCAACCCTCAACCCTCAACCCTCAACCCTCAACCCTCAACCCTCAACCCTCAACCCTCAACCCTCAACCCTCAACCCTCAACCCTCAACCCCAAAACCCCTGAGAAGCCTCCATCCAAATGCCCTGCAGCCCCCGGAAACCCTGCACCGCCAAGCCCTATACCAGCCTTAAACTCTAAACTCCGAGCTGGGAAGTTGCACCCTAAACCCAACAGCCTAGACCCGAAACCCTAAGCCCTAAACCCTAAGCCCTAAACCCTAAGCCCTAAACCCTAAGCCCTAAACCCTAAGCCCTAAGCCCTAAGCCCTAAGCCCTAAGCCCTAAGCCCTAAGCCCTAAACCCTGAACCCTGAACCCTGAACCCTAAACCCTAAACCCTTATAACCCTTAACCCTAAACCCTAAGCCCAAACCAATTCCGACTGCTAGCCCCAGTTGACCCTCAAGGCATGCCGGGTGCCCTTTGGGGTTTAGGGGTTTAGGGTTTAGGGTTTAGGGTTTAGGGTTTAGGGTTTAGGGGTTTAGGGTTTAGGGTTTAGGGTTTAGGGAATTGGGGGTTAGGGTTTATAGGGTTTAGGATTTATAGGGTTTGGGGTTGAGGTTGAGGGGTTTAGGGTGTTTCTTTCTTGGGTGTAGGGTTTAGGATTCATAGGTTTCGGGGTTTTAGGGTTCAAGGCTTAGAGTTTAGGACTTACAGGTTCAGGAGTACGTTTGTAGGAGTTAGAGGTGTCGGGGTTTAGGGGTTGAGGGTCCCCAAGCATCCACCTACACAGTCCCCAAGCCCAAGCCCCAAACCCTGCAAAGCTGACGGGAGAAAATCCCCCGACACCCTAAACCCTAAACCCTAAACCCTAAACCCTAAACCCTAAACCCTCAACCCTCAACCCTAAACCCTAAACCCTAAACCCGAAACCCTAAACCCTAAACCCTAAACCCCAAACCAGAGGCTCCGCGGGCTCCCTGCACCATGGGCCGGGGCCACGCTCGGGCTGAGAGTTCACCTTTTTGGGCGGGTTTAGGGTTTAGGGTTTAGGGTTTAGGGTTTAGGGTTTAGGGTTTAGGGTAAAAGGGTTTAGGGTTTGGGGGTTAGGGGTTCAGGGGTTTAGGGTTTAGGGTTTGGGGTTTAGGGTTTAGGGGTTTGGGGCTTTGGGTTTTGGGTTTAGGGTGTAGGGTTCTTAGGGCTTTAGGGTTATTAAGGGCTTACAGGGTTCTAGGGTTTAAGATTCTAGGTTAGGGGTTTGGGGGTTTAGGGTTTTAGGATTGGGGTTTAGGGTTTGCCAATGTTCTGCGCACACCACCACGCGGGGCGCGTGTTGTGGTGTGCATCCAGGTTCACACGCTCTCCCAACCCACCCACCCACATCTCAACCTTGGGCGGGTTTCTTTGGAGCCAGACTGACGCTGGCACGCGGGTTCAACCCTTCTCCGCGCTCACCGCACGCACTGGCCCCCACTGAGCCCTCGCCAGGCTTCGCCTGAAGGGTCGGGCTCGTCCGCGGTCCTGTCGCCACGCGGTATCGCTCGCCGCTGCTTATCGCAGCGCTGCGGCTCGCTCCAGTTTGGGGTTTCAGGGATTAGGGGTTCGGGTTGAGGGTTTGGGGTTAGGGTTTGGGGTTTCGGGTTTCGGGGTTTAGGGTTTCGGGCTAGGGGTTTTGGAGGTTTAGGCTTAGGGGTTTAGGGGTTGAGGGTTTGGGGATGATGGGTTTATGGGTTTAGGGGAATAGGGGTTTAGGAGTTTAGGGTTTCGGGCTTAGGGGTTTAGAGGTTAGGGGTGTAGGGCTTAGTTAGGGTTCAGGGCTTCGGGTGTCGAACGTTTGTTGAGCGGGTGGTCAGACATTGGGGATTTGGGGTTGTGGGGCTTGGGGGCTTAGGGGTTTAGGGTTTCGGGTTTCGGGCTTTAGGAGTATTTTAACTAGTGATTGAATGACGAAGAGATTATTACTTTATGGGCGTTTTGTAAAGAATAAAATGATGCACGAAAACGCCCTATAAAATAATCTGAACGAAGTGGGCCCCAAAATTTAATAAGAGCAAAGTGGGGCCCCAATATTCTATTCTTATTCACTTCTATCTTCGTACTATATATTATAAGGAGTGAAAGAACAATAGAATGAACACATGAACACAGAAAACTTGGGCGTTTCACTCCTTTCATTATAAATTTCATGCTTTTACAGTGGATTTCCAGCGGTTGTGGATGAACGAATGATAGAAAGAGAGATGAATAAGGAAGCAAAATGACCGCTCTTTCCGGGGGCTCTTTAACCTAACTTTTGGTCAATGGTGGATTGGTTACAAAAAGCTTGGCAAAAGAGATAGAAATTCCAAGGTTAAAAGTCGTATATTAAAAGGCTTCATAAATTTCTTGTTTCGTTCGTACACTATTAATATTAATATTGTGTGCTCTCTAGGGAGGGACGTAAGGCTTAGGGTGACTGGCTTTCAGACTTTCGGGGTTTGTTCCTTGATCCCCAATAAGCCTAAGCAGAGGAGTTAGAGCGGGAGCCCAGAGTCTTTGCCCTGGGTTTCACAAGCTTGTGACTTGGAGGGGGAGACTCGAAGGCTCATAGGTTACCAGTCCTATACGGAGAAACCTTCAGCCCTAAACCTTAAGATCTAAATCCTACACTCTAAGCCCTCAACCCTAAGCCTCAGCCCTGAACCCTAGCCCGGGTGCAGTTTGGGTTGGAGGGGGCTGTGAGCCTGAACCAAGGATGTTCCCCACAGAAAGCGCCGGAAGAACCCCTAAATGAAACAAACCCTAAAACCCTGAAACCCTGATCCCGAACCCCTATTTGAAAGCCACCCGAAAGCCACTTTCAAGCCACTCTTAAAGCCACTCTTAAATCCTAAGGCCACTCTCAAGCTACTCTGAAAGCCACTATTGAAGCCACTCTTCGAACTTCTGAAGCTCTGGCTACACCCTTAAACCCTAAACCCTAAACCCCTAAACCCTAAACCCTAAACCCTCAACCCTGAACCCTAAACCTAAACCCTAAAGCCTAAACTCTAAGCCACCTAGCCGCCCTTGGCCGCAGTGTGCGGAGGCGCGTGGGCGGCCAGATTCCGATGAACCTTGCCAAGGTGGGGGGGAGCCACCGGAAAGGGGAGCTACAGTTTAGGGGTTGAGGGTTGAAAAGCCCTAAACCCTAAACCCTAAACCCTGAACCCCAAACCCCAAACCCTAAACCCTAAACCCTAAACTCTAAACCCCAAACCCCAAACCCCAAACCCCAAACCCCAAACCCCAAACCCCAAACCCTAAACCCTAAACCCTAAACCCTAAACCCTAAACCCTAAGCCTTCCACAGAAGTAGGGCCACTTGGAGGCTTATGAGGACTCGCAGGGCGAAAGCACGCCACTACGGTATGTATGGCCAGCTAGGGGGCCCTATATACTGAACTTGTTCTCGGTTTAGGGTTCAGGGTTTAGGGTTTAGGGTTCAGGGTTAGCTTGCTAGCCCAGTGGTACCCTTTGCCTTTTTTTGGTTCTGGGTTCCCCCAAAAAAGCAACCAACCCCCCAAAAAGGCCAAGAACAATAGCTGCCCTACATACAACGGCCTCCAAGTTATTGTAAAAGGGGATGCGGTGTGTGTTCGTTAAATACGGATGGGAAATTGTCGGCCCTGAAGCCGCCAGAGAGGTCCAGGGTTTTGGTGTCGCGTGCTGGTTTGGTGCGGTGCCATGCTTTGTAGTCGCTTTGTGTGGTACATCGTGGCCCTTGTAAGGACACCCTGAGCCCTAAACACTACAGGCCCCGCGAAGGGACCCCTTAAGGCTACTACGCCACAGAACCCCGACCTACCCATTAAGCCTCGACCTGGTCTTCTCCTTCGATTCCGCGCCATGACATATTCCTTCCTGGATATACCTTCGGCAACGCCGACTTCAACAGCGTGAGAAAGAGACGGAGGAGAAGCCAGCATGGCAATGGGGAATGGCCTCATCCAATGCCAATGCTTACTAAGAGTAGGTTAAGGGTTTAGGGTTCAGGGTTTAGGGTTTAGGGTTTAGGGTGTAGGGTTTAGGGTTTAGGGTTATGGTCCCCGAGGAGGAAACCCCTAAACCCTAAACCCGCCATAATCGACACGGGGGGAGGGGGCGGGGTGGGGACGCGAGCACGAGCCCCGGATAATATGAGGGTTAAGCGTCCCAATTCTGAAGGTTAAGCGTCCCAATTTTTAAAAAGATTGTATACCCTAAGCCCTAATCCCTAATCCCTAAACCCTAAACCCTATCCCCTAAACCCTAAACCCCAAACCCCAAACCCTAACTCCCCCCCAAAAAGACAAACGAAACACCCCAAGCCCTAGTGAGGCCCAGCCTCCCACTCCGCGGCGGCAGACGGTGCGCCCTGAAACAGGGTTGGCTTAGGGGTTTAGGGTTTAGGATTTAGGGCTTAGGGCTTAGGGCTTAGGGGGTTTGGGCCTTTTTACGGGCTTTTCGAACTTCGGGTTTAAGGATTTAGGGCGTGTGACCTTTTGGGTTCAGGGGAAATTCAGGGTCTTGGGTGTTGTTGTATTTGTCGAAAGGGGCGGGGAGGGGGAGTAAGGGTTCTTTATTAGGTAGACGTGGACAGCATCTTGCGTACAACAATCCTACCTTAGTAAAAACCTCAAACCCTAAACCCTAAACCCTAAACCCTAAACCCTAAACCCCAAGCCCTAAGCCCTAAACCCTAAACCCTAAACCCCAAACCCCAAACCCCGAACCCCAAACCCCAAACCCCAAAACCCCAAACCCTAAACCCCCAAACCCGCCCAAACCCACCCAAACCCACCCAAACCCTAAGCCCGAAACCCTAAACCCCAAAACCCCAGTGGCTTGCAGGAGCTCACTTTGAGGTTGAGGTCTGGTCTAGGGTTTCCGGTTTAGGGTTAAGGGTTAAGGGTGTAGGGTTCTGGGCTTAGGGATGGGCATGGGAACTCTGGCGTTAAGGGACAACTCGGGGTGAAGGGATTCGAGTTTAGGGTTTCAGGTTTCCGGTTCAGTCGTAAACATCCTTCAAGCTTCAAACCCTGTAACCCTAAAAGCCCTACAGCCCGCAAGCCTTAGCCCCAAGCTGTCCACTTCATCCGAGTCGCTCAGAATTCAGACCGTTCGATTTCAGAACCCGGTGCAGCTTCAGTCCTCCGCCCCAACGCACGCACGGAAGAGGCCAGGCAGGACCGCTTTCAAGTGAATAAGGCGCGGTACCGCGCCGGCCAGCGCAGGCGCCGGTCAAGCTGGCCCTCCAAGTGGCAGAGAGACAAAGCGAGAAGCTCCAAGGGAGCCCAATATTCAACACCATTCTCAACCCTGAACTCTAAACTCTAAACCCTAAGCCCTAAGCCCAAAGCCCTAAGCCCTAAGCCCTAAACCCTAAACCCTAAACCCTAAACCCTAAAACCCTAAAGCCCTAAACCCTAAGCCCTAAGCCCTGGAGCGCCTAAGCCCTACCCTTTGGCTCATTAGATTCGCCCATATGCCTTACTGATGGGGTGCTGGCTCCCTGTATTCGACCCCGCCAAGTGGGGGGAGGGGTTTAGGGTTTAGGGCGGAGGGTTTAGGGTTCGAGTCTTATTCCAATTAAACTGACCCTATGCTAGTTGCCTGCTTATCTTAAGCCACCGTTTAGTTTCCTAAACCCTAAACCCTAAACCCAAACTCTCAACACTAACTGTGGCTCAGATGAGCACACCCCAAACCCTCAACCCTAAATCCTAACTGGCTGTTTCTCCGATGCGAAAGTACCTACCTCTTTGAGGTTATAGCCCTACTTACAAGTACCTATTGGACCTTCAAGGCAGAAGGGTTTAGCCCTTTACCCTAAACCGTATGATCAGAATAGAATAGTAGGGCCCTGAACCCTAAACCCTAAACCCTAAACCCCAAACCCCAAACCCTAAACCCTAAACCCTAAACCCTGAACCCTAAGATGTGCTGGCAGCCCCGGATGCCGAAAAGAACGCCACGGCTGTCCCCAAGATGCTCCCTCGTCCCCGGCCTGGTCCTCAATAGGGGGCTTGGGGGTTTAGGGTTCAGGGATCCTGAACCCGAAGCCCTAAGCCCTAAGCCCTAAGCCCTAAACCCTAAACCCTAAACCCTAAACCCTAAACCCTAAACCCTAAACCCTAAACCTTGAACTCCAAACCCTAAAACCCGGCTTAGGGTGTAGGGTGCAGGGTTTTAGGGTTTTAGGAGGTGAGAGGGTTCGGTTTTCAGTTTTTGCTGTGAGCTGTGTGGTCTTGACGGCATTGGCGCCCGCTCCTCACGTCTCTGCGGCTGCCCGCAGAAAGCTGAAATATTCGGGTGTCGGATTTATATTTCTAGGCGTTGGAGGTTCATGGGTTGTTATCAATGGGGCTACAAGTGGGCAGCAGTTGAGTATGTTCAGTAACACCTGATGAGAATCTTCTTGTTTGGTGCACTTCTAACCCCTACTATTACACTTGTAGTTGCCCAAAGAACCAATGGGGCTTCCTTCCGAGCTCCAGGGGATATGGGTACTAGATGTAGCATGTGGGTCCCTGACTTGCGAAGGAGGGAGAGAGAGGAAGAGAGAGAGAGAGAGAGAGACCCTAAACCCTAGACCGGACATTCTATTTTCGATAGGAATTCTGCTAAATCCCGTACGCTGAAACTTACGTCCGTGTCCCTTCAAGGGGTCCGTCCGTGTATCCCAGAATTCTGAGGTCCCTAAACCCTAAATTAAATCCTCCTCTTATCATGAACCTCCACGCGCATCGTCTACGCTCACGTCTACGCTCACAACCAAACCCTAGGGTTTAGGGTTTAGGGTTCAGGGTTTCGTTTGAATCTCGAACCCCGAAACCCCCCCCCCCCCCTAAACTCTCACCTCTAGACTCTAAACTCTCAGCCCAAACCCTAAGCTCTCAAAAACTAAACACGAAACCCTGAACCAAATCAAGCTCAAAGGCGCAGGTGCAGGGCCCTTCGGCCGGCGCATGTCTGACGAGGACATGTCGGGCTGCTTCGGGGTTTGAGAGGTTTACACCCCAAACCCTAAACCCCAAACCCTAAACCCTAAACCCTAAACCCTAGACCCTAAACCCTAAACCGAAACCCTAAACCCTTAACCCTGAACCCTGAACCCTGAACCCTAAACCCTAAACCCCTAAGCCCAGTGGGTTTTGCGGTTTTAGGCTCCAAGGAGGCGCTCCCTGATACACCTCTACGGAAACCCTAAACCCTAAATGCCTTTTTAAAGTAGGGTTTAGGGTTTAGGGTTTAGGGTTTTGGGTTTAGGGTTAGGGTTGAGGGTTTAGGGCTTGGGCTTTAGGGTTTAGCGTTTAGGGTTTAGGGTTTAGGGTTTAGGGTTTAGGGTTTAGGGTCTCCCCACCATTCATGGTCGGCCGCAAGCGGTGTTATTATTCTGTCCGTGAGCTCACTTTCTTTGCTCACGGTGCTCACGGTGTTTTCATAATGGAGAAGAAGTGAATGGAATGAAGGCCAAAGGGCCCCCAAACCCTAAACCCTAAACCCGAAACCCTAAACCCTAAACCCTAGACCCTAGACCCTAAACCCTAAACCCTAAACCCTAAACCCTAAACCCTAAACCCTAAACCCTATTTTTTAACCGGTCCCTTGAAGCGAATGTAGTGAGCGCCCGCTCACTTCGTTCTCGCACCAAGGGTATGATGTAAGCGCGCGTAAACTTGCCTTTCATAAAAAGGAAAACTTGAGCCAACCCTAAACCGTAACCCCCAAGCTTCAAACCCTAAACCCTAAACCCTAAGCCCTAAGCCCTAAGCCCTAAGCCCTAAGCCCTAAGCCCTAAGCCCTAAGCCCGAAGCCCGAAGCCCGAAGCCCTAAGCCCTAAGCCCTAAGCCCTAAACCCTAACCCCCCCAAAACCCCAAACCCTAAACCCTAAACCTGCGACCCAAAACCTCCGGGGCCACCCTGCCCTTCAGGAGGCGCGGCGGCGCCGCGCGACGGCCACGGCGGGTGCCGAGGCGAGAGCCAGGGGGACTGGGAGCCCGATCTGGTGGCTCCTGTGTTGGGGGTTTAGGGTTTAGGGTTTGGGGTTTAGGGTTTAGGGTTTAGGGTGTAGGCCTTTGGGGTTTAGGGTTCAGGCTTTAGGGTGTAGGCCTTTAGGTTTCAGGGTTTAGGTTTTGGGGTGTAGGCTTTTGGGGTTTAGGGTTTAGGTTTTCGGGTGTAGGCCTTTAAGGTTTAGGGTTCAGGCTGGTGTAGGCCTTTAGGTTTCAGGGTTTAGGTTTTGGGGTGTAGGCGTTTAGGTTTTAGGGTTTAGGTTTCCGGGTGTAGGCCTTTAGGTTTTAGGGTTTAGGTCTTGGGGTGTAGGCTTTTAGGGTTTTGGGTTTAGGTTTTAGGGTTTAGGCTTTTAGGGTTTAGGGTTTTGGGTTTTAGGGTTTAGGGGGAATTGTGTTTAGGGTTTCGGGTTTTAGGGTTTAGGGAGAATTGGGTTTAAGGGAATTGGGTTTAGGGTTTAGGGTTTTAGGGTTTAGGATTGAGGGTTTTAGGGTGTAGGGTTTAGGATTTAGGGTTTAGGGTTTTGCTGTCAGGTTTTGGTGTTCAGGGTTTGAGCTTTAGGATTTAGGGGGATTAGGGCTTTGTAGCAGCCTCCTTGCCCCCCAAAGGGCTACGCACTGGCCCCTACTAGCCCCCCTGTACAACCTCCCCTAGGTTCCCCATATCTTCGTTTATTTTAGGTATTATGAAGCCTAATTAAGGTTATTATTTAAGGGGGGAACCTAGGGGGGGTATAGAGGGGGGTAGCATCTGTCCATGGACCTTTCAAGCAGTGGTGCCTCTGCTGCACATCTCAGCCCTCAGCTTAATGCGACCCTCAACTCTCAACGCTCAACCCCTAAACCCTAAACCCTAAATCCTAAACCCTAAACCCTAAACCCTAAACCCTAAACCCTAAACCCTAAACCCTAAACCCTAAACCCTAAACCTTAAACCCCTTAGGGGTTGGGTGCCGAGGCGAGAGTGCCTGGGGTGGAGGGAAGGTTGAGGGTTTGCAGAAAAACCCTGAAAACAACTTTAAGCCAGGAGCGCTTGTGGAGATTCAGGATCACGTTTCACGCCTCTCGAGAGGCTCTGTGGCCCAGGTTGCAAGGGCAATCAGGACGGGACGTACCTCATCGAAGGCTTGGAGAATCACGGGGAGAATCAGAACGGAGAAATCCGTGAGTCCGTCCCCTTTGGAGTCCATTCGCATGGCGTCTTGAGCCCGGGTGGTTAGATTTGGGCGCGAAGGGATATATATATATATATGTACATATATATATATATGTATGTGATATATTTACATATACATACACACCTTAGAATAAGCGAAGAAAGGAGTGATCACGAGATTATTGGCCAAAAAAGCTTCAGGCAGCAACTTCGCAGCGCCGTAGATGCTCAACCGATCATCAATGTTCGCAGCCGTGCTCGTTCAGGTCCCTAAACCCGAAACCCTAAACCCTAAACCTTGAACCCTAAATCCTAAACCCCAAACCCTAAACAGTAAACCCTAGACCCTAAACAGTAAACCCTAAACCCTAAACCCTAAACCCCAACTCCTAAACCTCAAACCCTAAACTCGCCCAGTAGCTGTTGAAGGCAGCCGCTGCCGGATCCTACGATGCGGTTGCTGTCCGCAGGCTTCCTGGCAGCCTCCAAAATACATCTTGGGGAGGAGTTTAGGGTTTGAGGTTGAGGGGTTGGGGTTTAGGGTTTAGGGTTTAGGGCTTAGGGTTTAGGGTTTCGGGCTTAGGGCTGAGGGTTTAGGGTTGAGGGTTGAGGGTGTAGGGGTGTAGGGTTTCAGGGGTTTCAGGGTGTAGGATTTGGGGCTCTAAGGGTTTAGGGAACCCTAAACCCTAAACCCTAAACCCTAAACCCTAAACCCTAAACCCTAAACCCTAAACCCTAAACCCTAAACCCTAAACCCTAAACCCTAAACCCTAAACCCTAAACCCTAAACCCTAAACCCTAAACCCTAAACCCTAA
>CAJNDS010001868.1:643606-701502 GCA_905221605.1 Symbiodinium natans
TGGGACCATTGATCCCAATGCGCAACATGATCAGACTGCAACAACCAACTACCAACAGTTCAACCAGTACCGTGTACAGCAGCAGCTGATCATCGTGCAACAAAACGAGGATGCAGAGCGAGTTCGTATCGAAGCCGAACGCAGACATGCGGAAATCCTGGACATGGCTACAAGACAGGCCCGTGCAGAAATGGGAGAACTCGAGCAACACGCTGATGCCCAACATCGTGCACGGATTGAAGTCATCAGTGACCGCATGGACTTTGTGGTTCGTGAGCTACAACAACAACTACTGGAGACCAAGGCAGCACTAAGAGGTCGAACGGCGGAGCTTGACCAAGCCGCACAGGACGCACACACACTTAGGATGCACAATCTCGAGCTTGAGGCACGAGGTAACATGGTTCTCGAATCGGAAACTCGCCTCAGGACCCATCTCGAACAGAGTGAATTTTCCCTTGCTAACCTCAGGGTCGTGTACGACCAAAACAGGGAAACCCAGCTGGACTTCTTAGGCAACGAATTTAGAGAGCAAATGCAGTATGAAGAGAACATGTTCATATATGCCATGCATGAAGAAGAAAGCGCATGCGATGTCTTGATTCAGGAGTTGGCTGAGTCGAACCAGCGTTTGATGGTTGAACTTGATGAGGCTAAGGCAACCGCTTCGGCGTCATCTAGCCTGCCGAAAGGTGGTGCCGAGCACCAGCAGGCTGTTCCCATGGCCTCAGCACCTCCACCGGGTTTGAACACTGCCGAAGCAAGCCCCCCGCAAGGGGGTGCCGCATGCGGTAATGCACATGTCACGCATGCTGATTTGCCAAATCCGTTGCAGATTCCAGAGAGCATGAAGGGTCTCTTTGAGAGACGGCCCCAGAGATTTAATCTGGGAGCATCTACTCCTGTTTCGCAAGCCCCTAATGAAGTGCATGAAGCGATTGCAAAAGCGCTCAAGGACTTTGCTACCAAGGATGAGACGAAACCTAAGACTAAAGAAGCGGAGTCAGTGAAACTTCCGGATTTTCCCTCAGCAGAGACGTACAGGTCGTGGAAGACGGCAGTGCGAGAGGCTGTTCGAGCAGCATCTGATCATCCTGATGAAGCATTTGCGTGGATTCAGAAGGTGTACGTAAAGGGTGCGTCGCTAGATAGCCTCAACGATGTAGGGAAATTCCTCACGCTAGACACCAAAATCCTTGCGGCATTGTCTAGGGTGGCGAAGGGCGAGCTTGCGAGACAGATACTCAACTACAAGGAGACGGAGGCCACCTGTGGTAGAGCAGTGAGAGGTAGGCAAGTGCTGTTAATGTTTGAAGCCTACTTTAAAACCAACGAAGAAGTTGGCTCCCTCTACTCGGTCGAAGACCTCTTGAAAGTGGCACTGATCAATGATGACCTCGCTACCTTCGTGCATAACTGGGATTCAGTGATTGCTGGACTATCGCATCCCCCAGACGAAACCACTTTGCGCGACATATTCCTCCGTGAGCTTCGCAAGTCCCATCGCTTGAAGTATGATCTTGACATTTACGATCGGGCTCGTGAGGGGACCCCCGAGCACACCTACAAGTTCCTCATGGAAAGCATCAAGAATCTCCTCACACGAGAACGAATTAGGAAGAACAGGGACAAAATTGCTAAGGCCCATGGCGCGAAGTATGGTGCTCCTTCGGAGCGACGACAGCCATCCAGAGGACGTCAGGGAAGGCAGGTTTGCATGTTGTTTCAGAAGGGTAAGTGCAAGTTTGGGGAGCGTTGCAAATACGAGCACACGAAAGACCCCAAAGCATCCTCAAGGGAAAGATCTCCCAACCGGCCTAAGTCAGGTTCTCGCGAGAGAGAGAAGAGCAACAGCAAAGATACCTCCTACATCCCATGCGCATTTTATGCCAAGGGTACTTGCAGGAATGGGGATAAGTGCAAGTTCCTGCACAAGGACAAGTCTGCATCGCCCTCTGTCCCGGCCAAGGCTAAGGCACGTGCACCCTCCCCGGCCAAGCGAAGGCCGAGCCGGAAGAAGAGGACAGAAGCTAAAGCGGCTGCCTGCTGCGTGTACGCCTTAGCCGCCCGAAAGGGTGAGCCGGACGGCAGGCATGCAGACATATGGCGTCTTGATGAGAAGTCACTCACGCTATCTAGGGAACATGTTGTTCTGAGAAATAACTATTTTATTCCCCAAAGCTGCCCCGTTCCAGAATGGAGAATCAAGTCTGTTGCGAGCATCACCATGAAGCTGAAAACCGGCGAAGAGCGAACGCTACAGTACAATTGGAAAACGTGCGACAAGCAAGCACCTCTGCCCAATTGGACGGGCGTTACGAGTTTCAAGCTGAAGCCTAAAGACATGAGTGTGTGTTTTGAAAGGCACCCTGAGATACACACAGTTGAAAGCGTCGGAGATGGTTGGAAATTTGTTCCCCATAAGCGCAAATGTGTAGCAAGGTTCAAAACCAATGCTGATTGCCCTATGTCCGACCCTGGTGATCTTCAGTGTGCAGTTATCACCGCACAAAATCTTGAGACCTCAGTGTACTCGGAACTCCATGGTGAAAAGACAAAATGCAAGCATCGCTGCTGCAAGCCTGATTTCGCTTGTCGGCATTGTGCAGCAGGAAACATAATGTCAGGAACTGCCGCTCCAGCGCGCAAGGAACTGCAGAGCTTGGACATCATTGCCGACACGGGAAGTGAAGAGGGCCTTATCAGCTCTTCGGACTTGAAAAAGTGTTTCGAAGGGGTCGGTAGGAAAGTCGACGCAACACCAGTCAACCTTCATACGGCCAATGGCATCGTGGAGGCATCGTCCAGGACAGAAGTCGAGGTTCCGTCAATGAATGGCAGCCTGGAATTCGTGGAACTCCCGGATACCCCACCGGTTTGCTCTGTGGGAAAGAAGTGCATGCAGCAAGGGTACGGTTTTTATTGGCCTCCAGGGCAAGTTCCGTACTTCGTGAAGCCCGATGGCCAGAAGCTCGCTTGCACGCTACGGGGAAATGTTCCAGTTTTCAGCAGTATTGGGAATGATTCCGGACACCCAGCTGCTGTAGCGCATCGCGATGAAGGTGAACGAATGGCGCCCACCTGCTCCTTGCAGCAGGATTTTCACGCATAAGCTGCCCGAAAGGGCATGCCGCAGCAGCCGGACCACTTCCAGGAGCTCCAGACGGTGTAGTCCCGGTACCTGCGGCAGACGAGGGAGATCATCCACCATGGCTGGCAGAGATCCTAGCCAAGGATCCCCCTCTTGAAGGCATGAAGAAAGAGCAACTATTGAAAGCTGGATGGGTTATTGTGAATGGTGATCCCCACGTCAAGGTTGCCCACAACCCAAAGACCTTCAGAACACCAGCACCTCGCTACCCCAAGTATCGAATTCGTTCCACCTGGGGATACAAAGATGGCGAGTGGAAGCAGCTGGAGAACAAGGTCAACATGGACGAGCTCGACGCCGTCTACGGTAAGGTGCCTGAGGGTACCAACATGACCATCACTGTCTTTACCATGCCCGATGGCGGTGAAGATGTGCCCGATAGCGACGTTGAGGTCCACATTCCAAAGTCGAAGAAGGACGAGGCGTCTCTAAGAGCTGAAGCGGAATCCGTGCAGCATCTTTGGAGTCATCGTCCAAAGAACCCTTTCTGCCCGGTATGTCAACGAGCCAAAATGTATGCTCCGCATGCCAGAAGGAAGGGAGGGTCTACCTGCCAAACCCAGGTGTCAGTAAAATCTGCTCGGAACGCTTTTTGTTGGCATTTCCGCTCTTTCCGCCTGTTTCCACTCTTTCCCCCAAAAAATGAAGATTTACGAAAAGCAGCCTTCCGCTAAAAATGCTCGAACCCGTGCTGTTACATGCCCAAAAACGCGCGAATGCAGTATATTGAAACAGCTTCGGAGGATTGATCAGGGTTTGTCTTGGGCTTGTGTTGGGCTCAGGATAGTCCTTTATAGGCCTTCCTGACTGAAGTTTTTGGCTGACAATACCCCTCCATACACTAGATATCCACCGCGAACACCATGCATATGATGCATGAGCGGATACATATATCATATGTCACACTTCCTTATAATCGCAGCTATCTTTCCTTTCAACTTGTACATGACAAAGATGAGGGAGCGCCGGGATGAAACTGTTTTCAATACCAACAATAAGTCCCCTATAAACCGCATGCTCTCTGAACCATAGAAACAAAGCTCAAGGGAGTTGAATGGGTTTAGGATGTTTTCGGACGGCTGCTGGGATATGATTTTGGGCCAGAGAAGAGGAGCAGGGGGTGGGGTGGTCAAGTTCCGCTCTTTCGGGATATTGGTTTGTGGGGGATTCCGGGGATTTCCGCTCTTTTGACGCGGATTTCCGCTCTATTGACGCCGATTTCCGCTCTTTGAAGCGCGCAGGTTTTAATCAACATTGGCTCTATTTCCGGCCGTTTCCAGACACGGGTCACAGCACTGCAGTGGCTGCACGTCCAAGGTCCAGTTCTGGATGCGTGTCGACAAAGAGATTGGAGAATTTAGGTGTTTTTCATGGTTTTAAAATCGGGTTTTCGAGAGTCGAGAGATCACGAGAAACCCATTAAAGGAACTGTAAAAAAACCAATCGTTCTTGCTTTTGACTAATCTTAATAGAACTCGTGCGCTCCTTACAACTCTATGAAAAATATTATTAAGAGCACTCCCATACTCCGTAATCGGTCTCATGACACCTCAGCTAATCCTTTAAGACTCTGTTAACGCCTGGTCTGGACTCATCACTCCTTCCTCACTGACAACCTACTACATCGATAAACAAGCAGCATTGGCTAGGGAGGCCGGCGCTCGCGCAACATTCCAATCAAGCCGAACCTGAAAGAATTGCTCGCAACACACTTCGGAAACCACAGAAAAACGCTCTCAAAAAACCTTGCGATGGCAGGTATTTCAAGCGTTCCGCACATTTCCGCTCTGAGTGGCCGAAAACGACTTTTTCATCTCATAAACATTTTTCTCCAGAAGAACTCTTATTCTGCAGCAAGGGGTTTGGCAGGTAGCACTGTGCACAGCAAGGGGTTCGGTGACCACATCACCATCGACCACATCATCACGAAGGACGCCAAAGACTACGGATTTGAAGGACAAACTGTAGCACATGTTGTGAAGGATGTCTTTACGAAGTTCCGTTATGTTTACCCGGCTGACAACAAAAGTGGTGAGCAGTGTTACGAAGATTTACTGCACTTTTTCGAAGTCGATGATAATGTTAAGGTTGTTTACTCAGACAACGCTCTCGAGTTCGACTACGCGGTTAAGCAACTCCAAGCTAGGCACAACAAATCCAGGGAGTATGTGGACCAGAACAAAGCAGTGATCGAGCGTGAAATACGAACGATCTTGGAAGGTACGCGTGCCAATTTGGTACAATCTGGTTTACCTGATCAGTTCTGGCCACTTGCATCCCAACATCATGCTATTTCTTTAAACGTTAGTAAACGTCTTGACAACGGTTTAGTGCCATGGAATCAAAGGTTCGGGAGCGACTTCCAAGGGGTCCTTGTTCCCTTTGGAGCTAAGATTTTGTACTGGGCCGACCCCAAGCAGAAGCAGCCCAAAAGGTCAAAGTTTGCGGGGACGGGTATCGAAGGAATTTTCCTCGGGTATCATATCCAGCCTGGCTTCGTCTTCAAGGAAGAGTACTTAGTTGCTCCTTTGCAGGGACTCAACGAGGCCATCGAGAATGACGCCTTCAGGACTTTCAGGACCAAAAGGCTTGAGCTCCTGGAAGGGAAGTTCCAGTTCCCATTGTCACCGGATCTTAAAGCTCTGGGAAACCAGAAGCCGCCCGAACTCGATGATCAACATCACAACGCCGTTGAAGAAAGAAACCCACATCAAGAAGAAGATGATTTCGAAGGGGGAGTGGGGCCGCTCGATGAAGGAGATCGGCCATTAGGAGGGTCAGCAAGGGACGACATTGTCTATCCTGCACGATATGATCCTCTAGATGATGTGCCCTTCTCAGTCCGAGAGAGATTGGCACCTGCGACTCCATCGTTCAAAACAAAAGACGGAATCGGCATCCCGTATGGCTATCGTTGGGATGGGGAGAGACTGATCAAGCAAAAAGGCCTTTCCTCGCTTCCGGGCATTCAAGCTAAAGTATGGAGCAAGCTGACCATCGAAGAAAAGCACAAAGCGCTTGCAGAACATCAAGCTTCAAAGCAAGCCAAGGTCGACGAGGACTACAACCAGGCGATAAAGCACGTTCCAGCAATGCCGGTGTTGTATGGGAAACCCGAGGACCACCGAAAGAAAATGTGTTCCCTCTACGAGTCTAAGCTCCTGGAGATTGCCCAGGACATGTACGCGGTCGTGGCCAAGATCCTGTCTGCGAAGGAGATTGAATCCAGTCCCGAAGCGCAGGCTGCCCTCGACAAAGAGTGGAAGAAGCTTGTTGATAAGGGTTGTTGGGTAGAGAAACGAGTGAGAGAGTACGACTCCGTTGCGGCAGAAGCACGAAAAACCAATGAGAAAGTGCACTTCGGGAAAATCTTCGAAATCGGGACTCTAAAAGGTTCTGAGTTGAAGGAGAACGACCCGAATCGCCGTTACAAGGGTCGGTCAGTGTTTCAGGGCAACAAGGTCTTGGATGAGAACTCTGATCATGCTCTCTTCGCAGAGATGTCGAGCAGTCCTGCTTCTATGGAGGCGGGCAAAATATTAGATATCTTTGGATCTCAACCCGGCTTCTCGATTCAACAAGCGGATGCACGACAGGCGTATACGCAGGCTCTCTTCACTGGGGTTGAAACTTGGGTAAGGCTCCCTCGCAATAGATGGCCAAAAGACTGGAGGTCTATGAAGGACCCGGTCGTTCCCCTGAAGTTGGCTCTTTATGGGCACCCAGACTCAGGGGGGATATGGGAACGTCATTGCGAGACTGAGCTCAAGAAGGTGGGATTCGAGCCTGTGCTCACTGACATCTGGAAGAGCGTGTTCTACAACGCCGATTTGGAGCTCTTAATGGTTATTTATGTTGACGATTTCAAACTCGCTGGACCTACGAAGAACATCCAGAAAGGCTGGGAATCTATTGCAACAGTAATAGACATGGATCCCGCTGAGGTGATTGGACGTTACTTCGGGTGTCAACACATCGAGGAAACGAACGTCAAGCTTTCCAAAGAGCACCATCCTTTTCACTATGTCTTCGAGCCCGAAAATGAAACTGCAGCCCCAGCTAAGATCGCTGAGGACAGGTGGGACGTGATCCCGGAAGTCATGCTTGCAGTTCGGCACCATAGCTATCCCAGAAAGAGGTTGTACATGCCCACTGAAGAAGATGTTCAGATGTTCCCTACGATTGGACCTCAAAGATACACCTTTCAGGCTGCAAATGGGGTGACAGAAGAACAACAAGACAATATGAACATCGCTAGGGACAAATGCTTCAAACAGTGGTGGACAGGTACGACGTACTTTGACTTCGCTGCCCGGGGGCCTGAAGAGTTCGGTCTGGCTGTTGCAGCTGCCCGAAAGGGTAAGTCGGTTCGAAACAAGGCCGAGGCAAAGAAGGAGGTCAAACAGAACAAGTTCGTTTCTCTTTCAAGGGATCAGGAGGACAAGCCGGGCTCTATGACTAAACCGGTTACAAGAATCACCTATGACATGAAGGATTTCTTGCATTCTTGTGTGGATCGCTACTGTGAATTGGCAAAGGTGGATCGTAGCTCGTTGAAGTCAGTGAGCACACCGTTCCATGAACTTCGGACTGCCACTCCTATCGTCAACGAAACGGAGAAGACAGGGCGGCTCCAACCTATTGCAAGTAAGGTCCTCATGAAAATCCTGTTTGCTGCAAGAATGGCACGATGGGATCTTTTACGAGCAACCCAATCCTTGGCCTCGCGAGTCACAAAATGGAGTCCAGATTGTGATCTAGCATTACATCGCCTTGTATCGTACATCAATTCTTCTATCGACCTCACTATGAGTGGGTTTATTGGGGACTCGATACATGATTGCAGACTCTGGCTTTTTAGCGACGCTGACTTCGCAGGTGAGTATGATTCAAAATCTACTACTGGATGTGCTCTGTTTCTGGTGGGCCCGAATACGTACTACCCCATCAACGCCTTCAGTAAGAAACAAACGTCCAGAACAATGAGCTCTACCGAGTCTGAAGTGGTGTCGGCTAATCAGGGTGTACGCGCCCAAGGTCTCCCAAGCCTCAGCCTCTGGTACTTCCTTTGGCGCGGCAAAGCCGACCGCGAGGTTGGGCCGAGGGCTGAGATGAAGACTACGAACAATTCTGCTGTGGCACGCATAGACCCTGAACTTGATGAGATTCGGTATGGCACTACCAGACCCGATGGCATGTCTATTGCAGATATCAATGGTTTGCACGTTCAGCTTCCCAAATGTTTTCAGATTAGGCATTTGGAAGATAACCAAGCGACCATTACTCTGCTGTTATCAGGGCGTGCAGGTGTGCTTCGACATACAGACCGCACACAAAAGGTTAGCTTCGGATGGCTCCGTCAGCAATATGAAGAAGGACATTTTCGCCTCCTCAATGTTGACACCAGCGAGCAAGTTGCAGACGTGTTCACAAAGCCTTTTACGGAGCGAACAAAATGGATACATGCGTTGAAGCTCATTGCTCACACCTACAAGTCGGTCGACCCTCAAGCCGGAAGAAATTCCGTGTCGAAATCTGTTCCCGCTGCTCCGAAGTCGGTGTGTATTACCACAGATCAACTGGAACATGTTGCAAAACTGCTTCGCCGAGCTGATCGATATGATTTCGAAGATTTCGAGCAGGTCGCCGAAATGATGTACGACAACCTTCGTATGTCGAGCTCAAGGCTTCGCAGTGTCGTTCGTTCCGGCACCGAGCTGGCTCCCAAATACTTCGTGTTTGGGCTGTGGACACATGGTGGGTGCTTCGGCCTAACCAAGCGTACTGGTCAAATGTCCCAACTGTGCCGCTACATAAATGGTTTCATCCGCAAGCACGCTCCAAAGCATTTTACCTGGACTTCGTTTGTCATCAATTTTATGGGCAGGGCTGGCGTTCACAGCGACAAGTTTAATCTCAGAGGCAGCCAAAACTGGTCCTTCGGCTTCGGTCCCTATCAGGGGGGCGAGCTCTGGGTGGAGGATCCCGACCAAAGGATGGACGCTTTCACTGACAAAGACGGTAAGACCTGGCTTGGCCGCAACCTTCAAACTTGTCGAAAACCCGTGCTCCTAAACCCTCACCTTCGACATGCTGTTCAACCCTTTACAGGAAACAGGCATTCTCTCATTGCCTACTCATCAGGGGGGTGGACAAAGCTGGGTGACGATGACAAGCAACTCCTACAAGACACTGATTTTAGGACGCCCCGGGCTCAGTTGAAACATGCGTGCGTTTGTTCATGTGCATCCCCTCACGATGAGGGGGGTAAAAATTGTCCCAAAACCACTCCCGAAACGGTCGCGTCGGTTTTGCGCGCATCGATCGGGAACGCACAAACATACACCACGTGCACAAGTGCTTCGGTTGAGCCTGCTGTACCGACTCTCTCTGTGCTAGCTGGCTCTCTCCAAGTGGTCAGCAGTATTGAGGCATTAGGAACAATGTCGCGATTGGTCGCCCATGGTGCGGGCTACTCCTGCGATACTGGTATGGAGGGCCGACCTTTGGCACTGCAAGGACATCTCAACATGCTCGTCAACGCCGGACTGAGCGTGGAGTACTTGCAGCTCCAGGCGGGGAAGGAGTATGACGCACTCCTCAAGTCCTATGAGGTCTTCCCCCCACAGACCATCGCCAGCCTCAGCCTCAATGACCCCGAGATTCCAACGCCGAATCTGCTTAAGCTGGCTCGCATCTCGAACGAAGGTCTCAGCAAGCTCCAGCCAACCGAAAGGTTGCGCCGAAGTCGCTTTCTGCTAGTGGTGACGGACTCAGTCACGTCCCTTGGACGACAGAACACCAAGGGGCAATGGAAATTCTCCATTCCCGAAGAGGAGATCTTCATGGCAGCACTGACCCTCAGGTACACGAGCGATAAACTCCACATGTGCTGGGGAAAAACGCTGTCGTGGCTCACTTGGCAGGTGCAGGAGGAGATCCAGGCAATCCGTGCCAAGTATGGGTCGGAGTGCGAGATCGATGTGATCGTTTGGTGGTCAGGAAATGAAGTTGCTGGACGACGAGGATGCATCCCCACGCGGCTCGCTCCGGGCGCGGCATATTCGACCTCCCAGACCTCGGCAGAAGATGTTGCGAGGAAGGTGAGGCGCTGCGCCGACGCGCTAGCCACCCTAGCGGGTGAGCCACATATCGGGTTTGTCCGCATCGTCGGCAACGTTGACCACGAGACCTACAACTTGCATCCCGCGTACAACGAATTCATCTCCAAGATGTTTCATGAATTCACAAGTCGCGGATTGCAAGTTCAAAACGCCACATCCCAGGCAATGAAGCTGTCCTATTACGATGATTTTCATCTTTGGGATACCCCCGAAAACCGCAAGCAGATCCAAGACTACATCTACACCACGGCGCTCCTTGGCGACCTGGAAAGGGAAGCGTCACGGTATGCAGATGTTCTGGATCGACTAGGAGATCTTTTCCCCTACATCGAGGTGGAAGGCGGCTACAGGATGGACAGTGCAGCAGGTCGTGAAGCCCTACGCCTCTACAAGGAGGTGGTTGAAAGTGGCAGAAAAGACCTGAAGGTCCACAAGATCAAGGCGCCTGTGCCCGTGAAGATCAGCAAGGAAGACACCTGGTGGGAGGTCCCCGACGCTACCACTGCGCATGAACCAGTTGCCGCACCCGCTCAGCAAGACAAAACGATCGCCCGATCAGAGGTGGAGTATCCTGTGGTTTCGGACGTATCGGAGATCGATGAGGTCAAGGGTGAGGTCGTCCAGACCGAGTCAGAGAAGGCTGAGTACCTTCCCCTGAACGAGGTCGTGCTCGCCGATGATGGGGATTATCGACCCCCCCTGGCGTCAGACGGCCGGGCAACAAGCGCAGCTACCCGAAAGGGTAAGTCGTCGGGGCAAAGCGAGGATGTCTACGCCCGCGAGATGTACCAGGACGCATCCAAAACCCATGGTGGAGAGGAAAGCCAGGAGCAGGACCTCCCGATGACCGGTTACTGGTACAACGGGGAGCTCCACGACCTTGAGCCTCTGCCAAGTGCCGATCTCCGCAAGTATGAACAGCGGGTGAACTTTAGGCACGGCGACCTCAAGCTGCTCAGCTTGCTCTTGAGGGGACACCAGAATGACTGGTATGGGCTGGACTTCGACATCGCCATGTGGACGGATGTCGATAAGCTCCTGGACCGCTTCAATGAAGCAACTCGTCGAAAATGGGGCGTAAGACAGCTGCTGCAGGTGACCGCGCAGGACAAAAAGAGGAGGTTCGAGATTCTTGGGATCCGACATGAGATCAGCAACAGCCTGAATCTCTCCCTCTTTCCTGTGCGGATCAGAGCAGTCACCGGCCACTCGGAGAAAGTGATGCGCATCGAGTCAGACGAGTTCCTTGCCCGGAGGTTTCTCACCAATGAGAATTTGGATGTCGCTCCACAGGTCATATACCACCGCACGGATGCGAAGAGCGTGGAGTTGATTTTGAAATCCGGGATCAAGGTCGCTGGCGGCAGAAAGGGCGGGCGTGCCCATGCGTACTTCTCACCTACTACCCTCAAGGACGAGAAGTACACTTCTGGACTCAGGTCAACGCAGCCGTTCCAGATTGCGGTGAACCTGCATGAAGCTCTCCGAGATGGCCTCGTCTTCTTCGAGAACAGTACCCGCGGGATCTTGACCCGTGCAGTCGTTGGCCCTCAGTATATCCTGTCATGTGTGGACACCAACACGAACAAGGTGATCTACGCAAGAGCAGGAGAGGCCCAGCCTGCAGCCACCCGAGAGGGTGAGCCGGATACTGTTGAACAAGCCTCCTCGAGCTCAACAATCAAAGCCTTGGCATCAAGGGCTGTCCCAGAAGACCAACCCAAGCGAGTCAAGGGCACTGTTGGCGCTTTCATCGAGGCAAAGAAGGCGAGGATCGATGCTGCTGCGTTGGAATCCATTGAAGAGCAAGACGAGGCATCGGTGGATGACCAACCGCAGCCTGCACAGGAGGTATCCGACACGGAAGAGGCAGAGAGCGACAGCGAAGCCCCATACGGGAGCTATCCATGCTCGGCCTGCCAACGCATCGTCCTGCTTGGGCAGCGCTTTTGCATGACATGCGGTGAGAACCAGTTTCCGGAGTCCAACAAGGCAAGCCGCCAGTACACCTCGTTCCAACAAAACCGCCGCACCACACTCCTCAAGCTGACGTACAATGCTCGGAATGAGGATCTCCTGGGACACCTCCGTGGCATCGCAGAAAAGTTTAGCAAACAGCGGGGCTCAGTCTCCCTGGATGCGCTGATCATACGCGATGCCAAAGACAAGTTCCAACGTGCGAGAAAGCTCAAGTTCGACTCCATTGCTGACCGGTTGGAACGTGATGCCACCTTCTTCCTGCAGATGATGAGGAACGGAATCACGGTTCAGGATGCGTGCCGAATGGACCTCCTGGTGAAGGCCGTGCTCCCGGACCCAGGCCGCACGCACGGAAGAACAGCGGCTTCTGCAGGCGGGGTCGAACTACCTCAGCGGAGCTTCCCGAAAGGGAATGCCGGGCAAGTTGGTTTACTATGGCGATGCGCCAATGGATGGCCTAAAATCGGCTGGACTGATTGACCAGTTCTCCGAGAACCCAATCGGGATGGCCTACGGCGGCGCCTTCATCGGCTTCAGCTTCTATGCCGATATCGCCACCCGCTTGTCCGGTGCCCGCACAATCTACAGCTTCAACGGCATTGTGGAAATCAAGCATGAAACGCCGGAAGGCATGATTGCCGAGCTGCAAATGCTGGCAGCCGAATGCATCCACTCTGCCGAGGAGCAGGAAAGAATCACCGCCTACCACGCCGCCAAGAATCGGGAGACGGCACAGCAGCGAACGGAGGCTGCCACTACTACCCGTCCATCGACGCAGAGCGCCTCATCAAGGGACACAGCTGTTCGTGAAGCACCCTGGCATCAAGGGCAAGAACAGTGGTGGTCAGACCGTGAATGGCGCGAGTGGCGTGAGTGGCGTGAGCCAGCTAGTCAGGGTTGGGGCTCATCCCGCTGGAGCAGTCAGCGCGGATCGCAGTGTTGGAGCCGCTGAATGCCCACTTTGTATGCACAATAGCTCAAGTTTTGCTTTCCCTTCACCTTTGTTTCGGTCATAGCGGGCGGGACAACATGGGCCACCCGAAAGGGTGTGTCGTAATCCTCTGTCCACCTTAGCTTGTGCCAAGCACGGTGAGGGGGGTGTAGTTTTTCATGGAGGAATTACACTCCTTTTGCGAGCTGTGCATACCATCGCTTTACCCTCGACTGTGGCTCAAGTTGCCGATAAAAAGAGGCGTACTTAACGGTTTATATGTTCCCTCATGTGCTGACCTGAAAACTTCAAGGCTCAGGTTCAGGGTTCGCGGCCTCAGCCTGTCGTAGCCTTCCCCGGAGGCGTGCCTTGGCTACCTATGGGGTATCATCGACGAGGAGCCCAATCCGAGCAGGCGGACATCCGACGGGTCTCTGTAGTTTAGGCGTGCTTCTTCAAGCCTTGCAGGAGGTCATACGTTAAATAGAGAAGACATGGAAGCCTAGCTTTTTGGTTCCGGCAATTTCCATGCAATACAACTAATGCACTAACTGTGCTCAAATCACGGCAAAGCATTCTTCCTGTTATTTCCAAAAAAATTGGAACCACCTCGTAGCATATTTGTATTGCAAAGGTGCATTGGATGAACGCGAGAATTATGGAGAGCTTAAGTTGTTTAGCTTGGGACCACGGGGTTTTAGGACAGGTTAGTGAGGCTGGAGTTTTTGGTCACCCTGATGTTGTTGTTGCCCGAAGTGGTCGCATCTTCTTCTCCTGAAGAGTCGGAGGTAGAACGCTGTTGCGTCGGAGCTGCCTCGGGGCAGGCTCTGGAACGGCTCGGACGCAACCCGAACGCAGCCTGATGACTCGACTTTCTTCAAGCTGCTGGACCGTGAGCCCTAAGACCCCAAGCCTGCAGCAGTACAATCAGCCCTTCAAGCCTTATGCTTCCCTCCGTTGCGAGCGAAGTTCTGACGTGTAGCCCCAGGATGGTTTGCGTTCATGGAGGAGGGTTTCGGTTTGGAAGGACGCTAAGCGTTCCAAGTAGCTTGTGTCCGGCTTGACAACAGCCATCAACAGAATAATTTGCTCCATGCTTCTTCATTTTTTACCCATGGTTGACTCCATGAAGCTCTCTGGAAGATCCTCGAAGGAGGGCATTGCGAAGCAGTGGCCTCGACCTCCGGCGCCTGACCTGCTCTGCTTTGCGCAGCGCACGGGGGCGCGATGGGAGGCGGCCATCGGGCCTGCGTGGGTGAAGCTTTCATGTTCCCACTCTTGAGTGTCAGTTGCCTTGGTAAGGGTCTGGGCTGGGAGGACGTTGCCTGGAATGAGCCACCTTTCTCTGGCCTGCGTGGTGTCGGAAAGCTGACGCCCTTCCACCGTGTTGCGACAAGGCATGCAATTTTCATCCCCACGAGACCTCTGTGTGAACTTCGCCCCTCATTTCGAGCTCCGTGATCTGAGTCAGGGTTGTCGGCTTCGCTTTGTCAATCGTGGGACCCACACATAACCCCTGAACAACAAAAGCACGGTGGCAACCCATCGCTTACGCACCTCCAGTCGATCATCTTTTTCGCTTAAAGCACGACATACCACATATACGAAGTGCATAAGATCAGTTCTTGAAGTCTTAACCAAATGCAGGTTCTCTGTAGAGCGGTGATGACTACCTGGTGTTGACGAGAGGATGAACAGGCACGTGCTATGATGTCTGCATCGGGTCCCTCCGTGTGACGTCTAAGGTGCAAGCGCTGGGCAATGCTGGAGCCTTCAGTGACCCCGGAGCCACCGACCTTATCGCCCGCGCTCTCGAGGCTTTCGGGATGCCTCTGTCCGATCAAAACATCCCGAAAGCTGTAGCCTCCAAGGTGAGGGGCATGGTCGGATGCTCACGCTTGTGCGTAGAGCCTTGGTTTATAGGCAGTCTTTACACTCAAGTGACTGAAGCTGGCTCGCAACGCTTGGATCGCCTGGCCTTGAAGGCTGGCGCTGACTGGGAGGTGGCGAGCTCTCCCAATCCCACTCTTGCCTAAGCCTAAAGTTCTGGACTTGGATCCCAGTGTAGCGCTCCGGCCGCGCAGCACTTCAAGCAGTCGAGTTTCGGAAAGGCTGGGGTTGGGGATGTGGAATCGTCAATGTGTTGGGGTTTCAAGCTTGCTGTTGCGTGCCAGTCAAGGACTCGGAAGCATCGGGGGGATCCTGGTGCCCGCACGTACCCCAAATGCTTCATTTTGACCGTGGGAACCCCACGCCCAAGTCTCACAGAGGACAGGTTGAGGTGTAATCACACAGGAGTCCGCACCGCTGGAGAATTCCCCAGGCTGACCCTAAACTCGTAGCCCTAAGCGCCCGAAGCAAACCCTAAACCATAGACCCAAGATCCTCTTAGGGAGTCTAGGGGTTTAGGGCCAAGCATCGGTGAGGTGGACGACCCCCAGCTTCCAGGACCGATGCGCTCCTCGACATCCTTGGTGGGGGGGGGGGGCATTAGGAGGAGAGGGTTATATAAGGGTCCTGCTTCGATGATTTTTTTCTCCCTTATTTGCTTGAATGGGATGCGAACGGCTCAAAGCGTCTTGGAGTGATTCAGCTGTTGCTGTCTGGTCCCGGATTTAGACCGAGTTGTCAAGTCATTCAAGGTGTCGCGTTTATTGTGCCGATTGTTGGAGTGTCGAGCTTTTGGTCTTGTTGATGATCGGATGGTGTTCGGAGTGAAGTGGCAGACACGAAGAGGCACCTAGCTCGGCTGAGTGGCTCCACGTGTCTGGAGGCCCTTCTGATGTCAGCAGTGGTACCCCCACCCTACACTTGTTGCATAAACGTGAAATAAGCCGCATGCGTAGGATTCAGGGTCGGCCAACGGATCTCGCAGAAACCGCAGTGTCTCCAAGAATAAGTGTTTGTGCTGGATGCGCTTGATGAGGACCCAAAGGCATGTAAATCTGGGAACTGGTCTTGACACTTAATGAGGCTTCCGCGTCAACATTCCAAAGCTCATGTGGAGACATCGACATGAGACGGTCGCTCGAAAGCATACAGAGGGCTCGGTCAGTTGTGCGGCATGTCAGGCGAGTGTGTGGATGTGGATCAACACAGGAAGGGCAGTTCTTGTGTATACGGCAGGCGGGCAGCCAAACTGCACGGATATGTTCCGGGCCGTCTATCGAAACTGCCGCCATGTCCAGTGCTTGGAATCGTCTGTAGGGCCAAAGGGCCCTATCAACCATTCACTGCTCCTCTCCCAATCTTTACAACTGCAGGTACAGATGCTGGCCCTGCTCACATTCCGCCGAGCAAGGCTCCGCGAGGTGGATGGGGACATCAAAGCACAAGAGACTGCGCCGCCTGGTGGAAGGCATGTATGACTCGTGGTTGCGGCATGTAGGTGGTTCAAGAGTGGGGTTCGGGTCTTAGGGCCTCAGGGTCTCTGGTTTGGGCTGCTTCGGCTACCTGCCTAGGTTTTGCCTGGCTGCACTGGCACGGCTAGTAGCCGCCACACAGCCAGTCACGTTTTCTGTTCGCCACTCGGACTGGCCTATGATGGCATATGAGAGAGTTCGGTAGTACAGGTGACTCGGTGTGGCTAACAAGCAGTATCGGCTGAAGGTCTGCACGTGACTCCGAACCTGTCCGAAAAGGTCCAATGAGCATTCAGAGGGTCCCGCTAGCATGCGAAGCTGTAGGGCTCCAACCCAGACCTTTGCAAATTTCTTGCATCCTCAAAGAAGCAGCAGTCAGCAGACCTGGTTTTTTATCAGCAATCGGACTCAGGTCACCCGTTGGTCGTTCTGGTTGTCAGCTTTCTTCCTCGGGTCCCGCCGGTGATCGGTTACGACTTCGAAGCACATTGGGCGTTCTCCGATGGAAGCAAGTGCTTCCGCCAACGCCGGAGATGACCAAGAGTGGCGAAGAGGATGAAAAATGCGTCCAGCGGTAGTTGAGCCGGCCAAAAAGCCAGAAGCTGGCACCAAGACATGTCACGGACACCAAACGCACCCCAAATGCCTTGGCCGTCAAGCCCTAAGCTATCTGCGTGCGCACGCACTACACGTGGCATGCAGCCGTGACTCTAGTGATATATGGTTCAGCGTCGAGCGTCCTGGGCCCCCCCCCCCCCATGGTATCCCCCCCCCCAAGTCTACTCTACGGTCCCTAAACCCTAAACCCTAAACCCTAAACCCTAAACCCCTAAACCCTAAACCCTAAACCCTAAACCCTAAAACCTAAACCCTAACCCTAAACCCTAAACCTTAAGTCTTAAACCTTAAACCCTAAACCCTAAAACCCTGAACCCTAAACCCTAACCCTAAAACCAACCCCCAACCACACCACAGGGGGGGGGGGATCATCTTAGTACCCCATCCGCGGGGAAAACCCTAAACCCTAAACCCTAAACCCTAAACCCTAAACCCTAAAACCCTAAACCCTAAACCCTAAACCCTAAACCCTAAAACCCTAAAACCCTAAAACCCTAAACCCTAAACCCTAAACCCTAAACCCTAAACCCTAAACCCTAAAACCCTAAAACCCTAAAACCAACCCCCAACCACACCACAGGGGGGGGGGGGTACCATTGGGGGGGGGGGGGGGGGGGGGCCCGCCGGGGCTGAATCATATATTGAAGGGTCGCTCAAGAACCTTGAATCTTCAGCCTTCAGCCCTGAACCGGAAAAACCTGAATCGAACCCAGGTCTTGGGTTGGTGTCACTCGCACTCAAGCCCGACGGCATCAGCATCCTGACCAGCCAGGTGTGCTGTTTTGAGACCTGCACGTCTTGAATCACCATCTGACTGGAGTGACTGTAGAGTCTGGAAGATTTTGGGACTCGATCTCTTGGTGTCTGTCTCTTTGCTTCGCAAATTGTCCTGGGAGGTTTTTGGGCTTCAACTGGAGGGCATGAGAGGGGTTTAGGCAGTTTCGGTTGATGTGCTTGATGGGCTCTTTTGTCCTCACTTTCTAAACCTTGAAGTGAAATTTTGCCCTTCGTGAGAAGGCTTGGGTGCTACGACAGACTCGAGCGCCGACAGCATCGTCGCGGGCTCGGACTTTGTTTTAAACATGTTCAACACCTGGAAAGCTCGGTTTGTTTCATTGCCGAGGGAGGAGCGGTTGATTGCATTGTCACACGAGTCGGTTCGAGGCCGCGTGGTAGTAGCATCGCGTCACGTATGTGGTCGTACCATCTTGAAGATGCCGGTTCTCATGGATGTCTAACTTAGCCTCGGAGACGTCGCCATATTAAACATGAGATCCCTGCTTCTCATGCTTCCCTTCTTTAAAGTTTTCGAAGTCAGCTTCTCTTTATCTCTCCTGCTCGAAATGGCAATGGCGAGTCAAACGCTTTCCATTAGCCCGATGTGTTCCTGAGCTTTCAGAAAGCAACATCATAGGAGTGAGGAAGTTTCAACGGTACTTCTCAGGTGGAGGTGCAGCATGGGAGTCCTGCTTCGAGCATCTGCCCGGTCACGGTGGAGAGCCATCCTCCCTGAAGCAGCGCGCTGTGTGGCACGTCTCCGGCAGTGCGCTACTTTTGGGCGCCTTTCTGGAGCAGGCTGAGGCAGAGATTTCGCTGATTTTAAGAGGGTTTCGGTTCGAGGGGTCGTCTGGCATACGGCTTCAGAGAGGCAACGTGTTGGGCCCTTCAATGAAGAACGAGCGCCAAACTCCAAACACAAAACTTCAGCACCTGTGAAACCTTCAGCTCCAAACGAGCAGTTTCGGCCTTCCAGTCCCGCTGCAGCGACATGTGCAATGCTGGCGCCGAGGATGTTCTCAGAGAGGGCCAAGGAAAGCGAACACCTCCCCCCCAACCCGAACATCCCTTCCTCCTGTCGCTTTCCCTGAAGGTAAACTTTGCTTGAAGGCGACGCTGCTGGCCGGAGACGGGAGCCTCCTTGTGCTGGGTCCCAGTTGAGCGGTTCCTGGGAGGTTTACGGGCTTCAACACTTTTGTGCAAAGGGGAGAGGTCCCCCCTGCAAAGTCCAGAGGATGGCCTTCAGGCACGGGGCGTTATTTGTTGTTGAGTCGTCGTTAGGTGCCCCAGTGCGCGGACCTCTCGGTGACGTTCGAAGTCTCTGCGCTTTTCCCGTGGCCGCTACACGCTACACGGGACCGTGGGATTAAGATCGTCACGGCATGTCTTCGGTGCCGGCGCCGTGGCGCGACGGCGCGATGTGCCTGAAAGCATCTTGATGGCTCTTCAGACTCAGATGTGTCCCAGTATATGAGGTGAACTTATTTCACCCTGCCATTTTGCCAAGGCGGGAAAACTGGGCGGTCTGCAGCAGTTCTGGTGAGCTTGCAGGGCAGAATCCAGGCCGGTCTCCTGCAAAGTTCAGGGCAAAGGCGGGTTGAATTGTTTATTTGCGTCGTTCGTCGGAGGCACAAAGGCAGAGCTAGCCCCCGGAAGATGAAGCAGAACCGAGGTGTTCAGGGATGGACAGTCCGTGCTCAACGCGAAGCGGCAGTTCAGTGGCGCTGTCATGGAGGACTCCAGCAACCCCAAACCGTCCCAAACACATAGAACCCAAGACCTAAGCCTGCAATTGCATGGCTCTCAAGCTCCCACTCCCCTCTCTGCAAAGCAAGACGAAGGACTCCGGCATCATGGTGCTGGTGCACCGAACGGTGATGAGTTCGTGGTTTACAAGGAGCTGTGCACCTGATACAGTTTGGGCCTCGGCGCTCGAAGTCTTGGCCTCCAGACTGTCGGAGACTGTCGGAGATTGTCGGAGATGCGATTGTTGCCACTTACAATGCCATCGGGCCATGTGTATTTAGGCAAAGTCTCCGATTCTTGAGGGCCTTACGGTTCAGCAAATGCCTTTGCACATCGCAGCGTGTTCACCGCCATCGAACGTCTCGGTTGTGTCTCCGTTCGGGTCAGGAGGCTATCGATACTGAGTTACTTGTATTGCAGTTCGATACCGATGTAGGTTCGATGACGACAACAAAAGGCACTGCCGAACATCCACGCTCAGCCAACTTCACTGGCAAACCTTCAGAGACCACGCCGTTGATGAACAGTGTTCTCAGGACTCGATTGCCCTCGCAAGCTCGACACCACCAACCCGCAGCCCTAAAAAAAGAAAGCTCAAGCTTCAAGCCTTTAAGTGCCCCGCCCCCCCCACCCGGCACCCATGCACACATGCACGTGTCCATGCGAGCTCAGGCTCTCAGGGCAGCCCTCCAGTGCAGCCCTGCTGAGCAGGGGCTTTTGCGCCAGGCGGGGGCATGGTCCAATACGAGGGCATATGACGATCAGAGACGGCCGCCTACAAACGCGGCCGCATGCCGTCACCGTCACTTCAGGGAAGTGGATTCATGATGATTCATGTCAGGCCCTTAGGCATACTTAGGCAAATACAGCAACTGCCCTGGGCAGGAGCTGAAGAGCGGCGCCATCCCAAGCCTTGCTTGGCGCAGGCGCGGCAAAACTTCGTTTCTGCCCCCCCCCCCGCCACGCCACGGCATGTTTTCCGTATTGACTGAATTCCTTATATGATTAGGGCGCCAAAAGAGCGACAATTGAAGTCATTCCCCAAACTATTTGGCGGTGCTTGGTGCTTGGCGCTCAATGATGGGTGCCGAGGCAAAAAGCAAGAGCCGCTCGAATGCCAAGCAGCAAAGAACCCTGGAAGCTCATGCTGAGTTTCACTTCGCTCCCGGTTCGGCAGGGTGTGCCAGCGGACACGGCGGACACGGCGGGGACGCGCCAACAGTTGCATCTCACTTGCCTCTTGGCCGAGATGGAGTCGGTTTAGGGCAAAGCTGAAAGGCCCTGGGGGCCGGCAGAACTTGGGCCCCACTGACTCACCCACCGCCCAAGTTGAACTTCGCCGGAGAATGGAGAGTCTTTGCCCGAAAAGTTGCGACATGTTACACCATGAGACCCATCACCAGAGGGTGGACATCTGCTTTCCACTGTGGGCCGAGTACTGGTTAACAGTTCAGGATCCTGAAGATGCAGATAGATTCCGAACACTCAGTCTGGAAGCCACTTGAACACGTCAAATTTGACCCGCCGGCTAACATCTCGAGACGGCTCGAAGGATGCGATGTTGGCATACATCTTGGCATTTCCGTCTCTTTGTGTGTCCCCAGGGACCTGTTTTGTAGACCTTGTCACATTCTGTGCCGCGCACCGGTCCAGGTCCCGTGGAGCTCTGCTCATTGCCAAGGACCTTTCTTGGGTTCAAGGGTGTCTTCATGTGTCTTCTTGTGACTGTTGTGATCTTGCGTGACCAATGTGTTTAGGATCGCTTCGAACACATGGGCCACCACGACAAACAAAGCCAAGCCTTTCGAGCCTTAGAGGCTTAGAGCCTCAGACTGCCCAGGAGTCGGCGCCGTCTGATGCCATAACGCCTGTCTGGTGTCCGACGCAGGATTGTTGGGCTACGTGCTTGGGCTTTTCAGCTAGTTAATTTCGGCGGCTGTGTGGGCAGAGGGCATAGAAGATGGGGGGGGGGGGACTCGAGTTGCACGCAAAGCCAACACTTGGCACATTTGGACACTGCGGCGCTAGCTTCAGTATCGGGGACGTCCTCCCTACCACGCATCCGCCTCACATTTGTACTGTTCTACATGCTCTTACGCGTGCTCCTTGCCAAGTTTGTTGCTGAGTGGGGGGGGGCAGTGGGGTTCATGCAATTCAAGAGGCTCCCTTTTGACAGGGATCGGGATGCAAGGAACATTTGGGAGGATGCTGAGTCGGTGCCCACGTCCTGTTCCACCAAGGCACCCCAAGACACAATCCCGAATCCAACTACAGCCCTCGATCAGCAACCCCGCTTGTGGCACAGCGGAACCATGCATCACTCAGGCCAAAAGAACTTTGGACCAAGTCCAAAGGACTTCTCGCTAAGCTTACTGTAGGGAGTGAGTGCTGATGTACTTGGTGGCATGTCAACACTCGATGGTAGTTTTTGGCCTAAGCCTTGACATGCAACTTCACAGCCCATCGTAGGGTGGCAGGGTGAGCCCCTTTGTTCCAGGACGTCTTCCTTGGTGTGCCCGTCACAATACACCGCGACCGTGCTTCTCCATGCCTCAGGATTTCTTTGTGATGAGGGCTTTGGCTTACAGCTTCTAGGAGAACTCGTCGCGGATACGGGATCAAGAGTGTTGCCCCAGTGGGGTCCCTTGCGAAAGGTTGCGACGTCACACAGCCCTGCTATGTTTGTGGATTTTTGCTTATTCTCCAGGGGCTTCGTTTCAAGTCGTATTCTTAGGGCCAACCTTTGGTTGCAGGCGACAAGGTGCGCATAATTCTAAACTATACGAAGATTCGTCGGCGACAAAACTGAGAATATTCTGTGATCAACCATGTTGGCCGTCAGTTCGGAAAGGAACTGTCACGCACATTGAGTCTTCTCTAAGCTTCTTGTTGCTTTGAGAAAGCAGTCAGAGTGACAAGGAAACTGTCCCGGACATGTTGCTTCTTGTTGAGTACAGCAAGCAGTCTGCACCGTTTCCTGCGAAGACTGGTGCAGCCGCGTTCCTTCGGGCGGATCCTACACGCCCCGGCTTTTCATGCCGGCGGTTTTGCCTCACGAGGGTTGCAGGATGTCGCAGGGCCCATCCTCTTCATCAAAAGCATATTCATCGTGAACAGCATCGTGTCACTCATTGGTCATTTCTTCTTTGCAGTCCGGCTTTCATATCACGAGGTGTTCCTCTGTCTTGCCGCTGGAAGGTTGCTCTTCGTGACGAAGTCATCAACATACATGCATCCTTAGCATCAGGGCCCTGCACAAGCAGAGTTTCCAGTTTTTCTTGAGTGATGCACTCTGATGCAAGTAGCACCAGCCGACAGCAGACAAGGCCACAATGCTTTCCAGAAACATGAAGCCCCGCGGTGTTTTACGTTTCTCAAAACCTTCCACGGCGAAAGATGCGGTTGCCTAGCTTTTGTGCCTGTGCATGGTCCAGTTCGTGTCAGTGGGGTTTGGTCGATTGCAATGGAGGTTGGTTGAAAGACACAACTTCATCGAGTGTCCACTTGCAGGACCTCCCAGGCGTATCGAGCCCGTGCCAGCGTACGACCCTGAAGAACCGAGCCTCAGCTGACTCGGCTGTTGAAATGTGTTCCGGGTTGGGCTCAGAGAAGCAGAGGTCTAGGGGGTCCCTCCACCTCCAGGCGGTCCTCAAGTCAACCGCCTGAGGTGACTTTTAATTGTTGTTTTTGCCATGGGTGGCGTTTGTCGGACTCAGCGGCGGACTCTGTGAAAGTTTGCAGAGGCTACACGCACACAACAGATCTCCAAAAATAGGAGAGTGGGCAGGAACTTCTGAACGATAACCCACCACTTCAGATCCGAGAGCCCCCAAGCCCCTCCAAATCCTAAGCCTTCCAAAAGCCTCCTGAGCCCTGAAACCCCCAACTCCAGGTGCCAAGCTTGCCTAGCTCGAGGACCAGTCCGACGTTCATTGCTCTGTGCCCTGCCCTTCATTTATTCCGAGTGAGCGCTGGCACGTGAGCTCTCAGGCATGCTGTGTTGGAATGGGAAACATCAACTGAAAAACACGTGTGTCGCTGGAAGTAAGCAGGCAACTCTTGTGGACTGTTTTGTTTGGTATTTTGCCTGCTTCAACATGCTTCAAGCACAATATTTCCAATATTCACACTCACTAAAATGTCTGCGTTCACTGACTCAAGGTTTAGGCGGTGTTGTGAGAGCCCCTTCTCCCCTTGCCCCCCAAACATGCAGCGGAGGCGTTGCAGAAGCTGATGCCGCCGCTCTGGTTGCGAGGGGTGTTGAAACTTGAGTGCAGGATGTCGGTGAGTTCAAGTCACAACCAGGGTCAGTAACTATCAGTGCAAGTTGCTGAAGTTGCAGCCGGACCTTATTGCAGAGGTGGTGGTTCGGAGGTGGCTGTCGGCAATTTGGTGGGCCTTGCCAGGTTCTGCATACATGTCCCCACCTGGAGTTGCCCGAGGCCGCTGCGCGCCAAGCCATCTACCCCGGCGACTTGCTCCAAGGTGCGGGCTGTGCTCTTGTGCTCTGCGCAGCACCAAGAATTCTTAAACTTAGGGCCAGGAGAGTCGGAATAGTCCAAAACCGGCTTTGGCAAGACTCCAAGGTTAAACTTATTCACGTGATACCTCTCTGTACATGCTTGCATACTACCACGCCTCATCTGAATTGGAGCAGCAAGATCGTGGACTTACGGGGTGTGCATTACAGGCTTTTTGGCTTTCATGTCTTCAGGCATGCCGCTTATCACATAGATTTGGGGCCAACCTTTGTGGTGCAATGGCTCTTCACTCTGGAAAGGAGAGAGCTCTCCCCACTGCTAAATCTCCTGAGCCCCCAAGAACCCTTAAGAACCCTGAAGAGCGGCTGCTGGAGGAGGAGCTCCTTCTCGACACCTGGCTCCAAGCCGCCAAAGACTTGCGTCACGCAGTGGAACCCTGCTTACCACATTGGGCCATGGCGCCAAAGATAGGAAGGGCCGAAGGGCCCTAGGAAGTCTTCTCCTGGGCGTCTTCGGAAGCCGGGTGCAAGCCTGGGCTTTCCTAAGCTTCTCGGGGTTTAAAAAAAAATCATTCAGTGTCTCCGAGCAAAGCCGCGTGACTCGAAGCGCCTCTTCGGATGCCACCCCCGGCTCCTAAACCGCAACTCAGGAAGGTGAGCCTGGGCTCTGGGTTTGTTGATCAGGAACGGTGGCTTCTTTGAGGAATCCCTTCTTTCTGGTAGAGCTAAGGCTCGCAGTGAATGACGCCGCCATGCTGGTCCCTGGCCCTTCCCACGACAGGCACTGGCTGATAAATGTGTTTGGCCGTTGGATGTTGTGGGCTGTCAGAGCGTCGCTGTTCTTGTCGGTCATCATCCCTACCATCTTCTAGCATTCCAAAAAACCCTTCGCGCCTTCTCGCTGAGACTCCGCAAATCTCCGCAACTGGGCCTGGCAGGTTTGCTGCAGTCTGCTGTTCGGCGCGTGGAGGCGAGAACAGCTTGCCGATGGCTGTGGGGAGGTCAAGTCGACAGAGCCCATCATCTGGTGCCATAGAAAGGACCCCTCCGCTTTTGCTGGCTTTGCTGAGAGTGTTCGAGGTTGAACTGCTCCGTTTAGGAGACACTGTACTTGTCAGGGTGGCCGGTTCTGTCAGTTTGGAAGATGCTTCTACGTCGCAGCGCTAGCTTGTGTGGTGTATCAGGAGGCTTTCCCTGGATGCTGTCTTGGATGCAGCCCTCCTGATTTCCGAAGCCGACTGGGTGATCCTTCGCCCGACCGCCATCTTCAGTCGCTTCAGTCGCGGTCAGGAAGGAAACAGGAACGAGGAACGAAGGAGGAATGAAAGAGGAATGAAAGCAGCTGTGAAATCCAGGACTTCCACACTCCACCTTCGAGCAGCCCAAGCCGCCCGCCCTCTCCGCCTGAGCAGGCATATTAACGGCTCCTGCCATTCCTGCCCCTTATGATGGGCTTGGCTCAAAGGAGGCCCCCGTAGTCGAAACGCATCTTCGTGCCTGGAGGCGCCTTGGCTTGGTGGACTGCCTGGACTGCCTTTCTTGGTTGGGTGGTTGGGCCATGGCCATGTCTTGGGCGCCTTTGCACTTTCATGCCGCTCACCCGCTGTCCCTTCTGGCCCGTGTGGTGTGCCGTGCGACTGATGAAGGGAGGGCCGCCCGACTCGGGCCATGCTCCAGTGTGGTGACGATGGCATCCGTGCGGCGACAAGCCTGCGCTTGTCAGTGGCCAGAGGCGATGTGCGAGGACCTTGACCTTGCGGTCTCGCGCCGCGCTTGAAGGGCGCCGAGCCACCGGGGTTTCTGCAAAGAGCAAAGCGTCATGTCCAAGACCTTTGCCGTGGAGTTCAAGCACCCGCATTCTCGGTGCTTTTGGCCAAGTCTGGTACAGAGCGTTTTTCCGTTTTTCGGAACATGTTTGTTCACAGTCTACGCCATGTTCCGGCACAGCCCTCCGCAGCCCCTCCCAGGTGGCTGGTTGGCCTGGTTTTCCGAACCTTCCCGGGCCATGGCTTGAGGCTCTGGATTTCAAGATTTCGCTATAGCCGCTATGGGATTTCAGGGGCTTTCAGGGCTTTCAGGTCTGGAAGCGAAGGAAAAGATCTAAGATTCGAAGAAGTCCAAGGAAGGAAAAATGGTGTCCTTGTGTCCCCTGGGTTTCGAGCGCATCAGCCCCCAGCCCCCGACCAGCCCCGTCCCCTTAAACAAAGGTCAAGCCTCCCTCTCAGGCACCGCTTGCGCGCCTGACTGGTTTGCACTTCTCGCCCGCGCTCGATGCGAGCTGCCTTCCTACCTGTTCCGTGCGACAAATAGCGAGGCTTGAATGCAGAGCCCTGAAACCTGAACTCAAACAACATGCACTCCTTCTCGCATTAGAATCATTAAGATCTCTGGCTCGTGTAGCATTCCCCACCGTTTCCTTCCAGGAATGGCCACGTCCTTTGCGTCCCTTTTCCTCCGAGCCTGGGGAGCTTGGGCAGAATTAAGCACAAATGCTTCTTCCACGAAGGCTACGTAGCGACTCGCTGCTACCACTGCTAAGTCATGATGCCAACAGCGGCCACACCACCCGCCGGCGATTGACCCCAGACCATAAGGGCTTCCAGGAGGGTTCGAGGTATCAGCGCTACAAATCATGGCAGTTCGGGAAGCAGAGGTTCTGATCCCAGCATGTCCCAAGCAAGCGAACTCCAACCGGGGATGTGCTTGGACTGTCCCATGTGTGTTGCCCAGGTAGGCCTCGGCGATTTTCACCAAGCGTGGCCTGAAGACGATGCAGCCCTGGCGTGCTCAGAGATCGTGCTGCTTGGGTTAAACTTGATTGATCTTGTAGGCTTACGGCTTGTCATGACCCATACCGAGGTGAGCCTTACACAGTCGGATGGCCAGAAAAGTGGCCGGAGTGACCGACGACATGCGGCGGCAACAATCAAGCACCGGGAGCTCCGAACTCTCGTATTTCCAGGCTCGGCTACAGGCATTGAGCTCCTGTGAGGAGATCCCATTGTACTGGCCATGGCATGTAGCCTGGCAGATTTGGTAGATGTGGTAAATGATGCTGGGCTCCTGGCCGCTGGCATCCCAGGTGCAACACGTAAGTGCGTGGTTGAACGGGTGCTGTTTCATTCGAGTGGTCCACGGTGGCCTTGTAAATCTAAATCGTGTTCACGGCGGGGCTTGCAGTAGTCAATGGTCTTTGCAGGAATCTTGCCATGTCTTGCCGCCTGCCGTGCGCGACGATGGCTTCAAGAGCGTGCTTTGCACTAGCATTCTCATTCTCACTTCAAGATCCAAAGTTGCTAAAGCCACATAGGCCTCATAGGCACGAAGCTTTAAAGACTCTAAAAGTCCCCCTGACGGCTCGCCCTGAGCCGCCAGGCCCAGAAGGCTCTCGGGCGGCTTTAGGGCCTTTAGGGTTTCGTGACTTTCGTGTGCTCAGGTTGCTCAAGTGCTTACGTTCGCCACGTGGACGGAGGGTTGGTTCATGTGCCATCCCGCTTTTCTGAGCCAAACGGTTCTTGCTGTCCTTTGCAAAACCCAGCATCTGGCGAAGGTTGCCAGGGTTCACCCTGCCTTGGTGGCCTTGTATCCTTCCCACGATCATGCCTTTGCACTCGGCTAGATCGGCTAGGGATGGGTTGCGGGATATTGGGGTTTAGCGAGGTGTAGGGCTTCTCACCCAGGCCAAAGAAGACAAGAGACGCTTCCGTGGCTTCTTTTTCTTCGGCTCCCAAAGCAGCGCGCATCAGACATCGTGCTGCTCAAGTCTTCCTCATATCTCCGGAAGTCGGCAAGACCCTACTGCTCAGTCTGGTCGCAGATGCAGCTGTTGAGTCCAGGGCTACAAGATTTCTCACATGTGCGAGCCGATCCCATCATCTTCGCATCCGGCGATGAGTCTGTTCTTTCATGGCACTTCGATGGCTCTTGCAGCCTTTCTGTTGTTGGGATCTGCAGAGATCTGCAGAGCCTGCATTCAACATATTGTCGTGGTTTCAAGGCTCAAGGAACATGATTGGCAGATGTTTCTTCGATAAGTCCTCGCGCATCTAGGGCATGCCTCCTTCAAGCGGCACTACTGACGTTTAGCAATCCTCGTGGTGCTTGCGATCGAATGGATCTTGACGTAATGCCCAAGACTGGGCAGGAGATTGCTGATGTTGCAATGCTAGCACTGGCAAGACCACGCAGGTCCACTGGCAGCCAATGAGCCTGCACACCTATTCCCTGCAAAGGGCACGCGTTGAACACGGAGCCTCTTTGAGGGAATGCACGGGGATGAAGTCTTGTGGTTAGTACGGCTGCAGAAGTGCTGTAATGCCACCGATGCACATTCCTTCTGGTGCGGCGCTTGACGCTTCGGTGTTCCGTGAGCTGCCAAGCCAAGAAACTGAAGGCAAAGGACTTGTCAGCGAAGCCTTGGAAGCCTCTGCTGGGCATCCCCGTGAGATGTCGCCGTCCTCGAGCAGTGCTGCGTTCTCGCAAGAAACATCGCAGCAATGTATGGCCTGCCATGCGAACGTCCGGAGTTTCGACGCCGGAGCTTAGGATTGCAGGCTGAAGCTTTGCTTGTCGAAGCTCCAAGAAGGGTTTCGCACTCAAAATCATCATCCAAGTCTGTTTTGGCTTCGTGTAAGGCAGAAAAGATGCAGCAAGTTCGGGCTCGACCTATGAGCTGTGCGAGAAGTGTAAGGAGTAAGAGGTGTTGCAGGCCCCAACGATGAGAGGACGCGTAGTTTGCATTCGGCAGTTGAGGCCCCCCTGAAGCAAGGGGGTCCTGGGAGAGTGACCTGAACGTGGGCATTTGGGCATGAGAGGCTCCCCATAGCAGTGAATGAAACGAGCGAGAGTCTGATGTTTAGGTCCCCACCCAGCATTTCTCCCAGGCTCCCCAAACAAGGGGCCCGCTGAAGTTTTGCAGAAAATGTCGCGCAGACCACGGTGGCATTCTTGCAGCATAGACGATTTTGCCCGGACGATGTTCCGAAGAAGGGCATGGTCAGGGACCATGCAGGGCTCAGTGCTCTTGGGACATCTTTGGCACTCTTTGGTTTTTTCTTGAAGGTTTTTCAGACCAAAACTCTGACGCCGGAAGGTCCTGCAGCTCTGGAAGCAGGCATGACTCAATGACCTGCACATAGCTGCACGTGGCCAGCGGCTCACGCCCAAGGGCTCAGAGCTTCTGAGGCTTGAGTGGCCTGCTTGGTCTTGCCCGTTGCCGCTGTTGCCTGTTCTGTGAGACCTCGTGGCCTGCCTGACCTCCAAGCAGGAGCAGAGGGAAGTGTCGGAAGTAGCCGGCAGCACGTCCGGAGGACTTCCATAGGACTTCTCTTTGCTGGTGTTCAACGAACTCTGCAAGGGGCTCCACTGCCTTCCAGAGCTTCTCTCATGGAGGACACGGGGTTGCTCCGCAGCGCCGAGGCAAAGAGGCACTTCGAAGCACTTCTGCTTCTTTGGTCGCACAAACTTTGTAAGCCGTGCAAGTGCTCTCTGTTGTGGCTTTGTCGGCGGCTTGCTCAACGACAAGTAGGTGCTCTTCGCATGTGGCTTCCCCATTCTTGGGCAAGGAGGGACGAGGAGACGACGCAACAGAGGCAGGGATTGTTGGACTTTGTGTTTCTCCAGAGGCTCTATCTCTGAGGCCTCTGAGTGAACATTTCTGCTTCATGGAGTGCCACGGTTAGTTGCCGCTCCCTGCCGGCCGCTGGTCTTTGATTGTTACTCGCTGGGGTGCCCGCTGGGGTGTGCTGGCCTCCATGCTGGCCCCAGCGCGAAGGATTGCGAAGGATTGCGAAGGATTGCGAAGGATTGCGAAGGATTGCGAAGGATTGCGAAGGATTGCGAAGGCCGCCCGGTAGTCACATGTAGTCACGGGTAAATGAGATGAAGCCGGTCACCTCCCCACCTCCCTGCAGTGCAACGGTGTAACGAGTTTGTGGCGGCCATGGTGGCCCTTGCCTCTGTGTGCGTCCACCTCCGGAGGCTCCAGAGGGCCCAGGGCGGCTTGCGCTCTTGTAGCTGCCGTCCGTCCCGAGAAGAGCAGCAAAAGAGCAAGTTTTCGTAGCTTTGGACATGGCAGCTTCTGTTAGAGAGCTGCGCCTTTTAGATCCCTTGTACGATCTCACCTGTGACTGCGATCGTCCGTACAGCGGCCCATTGCCCCTAACCCCATCCTGACCCTTCTGGGCGATGCCCTGGACTAGAAAGTTGGGAGGGGCCTGGCACCCGAGATTTGGTGAAATGCGGCTAAGCCCTGTTTAAGCCTGCTTGTTTTTTGGGTTTCCCCGGGTTTCCCTGAACTCCGGACGTGCACAGGATCCAAGGTGCTAGCCCTGACACTTCCTAAAGCCTGCCGTGCCCTGGACCCTTCACCCTAAGTCTCCTAAGACTCCTACAACGTCGTAGGGTCTGTAGAGGTTCTGATTGCTAGTCGCTTGCGGCCGTCCGAGATGTCGTTGTCGATAAGTGCTAACCCCTAAGTCGCCGCTCCCTAAGCACACTGAACCCTACACGCCACTAGGTTAAGGTTTAGGGCATTTAGGGTTCCGGCCATGCAGATCCCAGGTCCCATCCGAGGACGTTCTTGATACAGCTCAGAGCTGAGCAGACGGGACACGGTTCCCAAAAAACGGCCTCAGCTGAGTTCTGGGCTTAAAGGGTAGGTAGAACTGGCCTAGGAGTCGAAGAGATGAGCCTTTTGCTTGATGTCGGGCTCCTCTGCTCTTGCAATCTCCACAGCACAAGGCCGTGAGGGCAAGCATGCAGGCTTCTTGAGATGAACAGCCGCAGGATTTGCAGATGAAAGGCTTGGCGGCCACCAAGCTCCCGAAGACGTAGCCACGTCTTATGTCTTGGCGGACCACGACTGCAAAAGAAGTAACATCTTTTGATCACGCCAAGCGGCTCAGTGACATCTTCATGTTTGTAAATGCCCCTTGTAAGATGGGGCCCCCGTTCCCCGTTCCTTGACGAATCAGTCGCAAGACTTGCAAGACACGCAGGCCTGTGTAGTTCGCAGCCCGGCGGGTTTCTTGCCCCAGCAGAGGTGGTTTCCCCGAGCTTGCTTAATTGAGTCCCCGATGTGTCGGATGTGGGCAGGCTAGGTAGCACTACCTGGACCCTGCTCTGCAGCGTTCTGTCGAAAGCGATGACTCGCAAGACAGGGCCGCGATGCTGATGGCCAAAGCTTCGGCTTCAATGGGCAGTTGAAGGCCTCGGCGCTTGGGACACTGGCATGCACTGGTCCAGAGTCTCACCTTTGGTGAGCACACACAGTCTCGAGCTGAGGAAGTCGAGGCAACAAGGCTAAGGCTGCTAAGGCTTCCAGGGCTGCTAGGAAGTCGGATGTTTAGGGGTCTAGAGGGTCTAGAGTCTAGAGGGCATACCTGCCAGGTAGCCAAGCCCAGGACCCAGACCTGCCAGTGCCACGCGCAGGAAGCAAAGCTGTGGAAGCTTGCGACACTTTGGGCCGTTTAAGCCATGCCTTGCCATTGGTCCTGTGCCACGACCAAAAAGATCTACGTTAGACTTGCAGGGCACACACAGAGTAATGAAAGAGTTTGAGACCATGCTGCCCTTTGAGGTACAATGCCGCAGAGCCTGCCAGGCTTGCAGCTCATGCATTGTCTTCGATGGCCATGCCTCCGTGCCCAGATCCATGCATTAGTCGAATGTGCAGCTGAAGTATCAGCTATGATGCACGAGTCTGCTCTCACAGCTCGCTTGGCATCTCCGAAGAGGTTCTGGAAGCGGTGTCAACGGTTTGTTGCCTTCGAAAACCTCGTCTTCCAGGCGGCACGAGTTTTCGCGCAAGTGGTGCCCCAAGAACCACGCGCAACAGCATTTCGCGGCACCTGCTCCTGCAGCAAGCCGCTCCGTACAATCCCGGCCATCCCAGCAGCTGCGCTCGCGTGCTTTGCGGAGCCCCAAACCTGAGTTGCAGCCCTGAGCCTCACATGCTCCGACTAGTGCTCCGAGGATGACCAAAAGGCGGCAATGCAGAAGCGCATGCTATCCCATGCCATCCCACGCATCCCACGCATACCGCGCTGGTGTTGCGGTAAGAACGGAGCGTGTCTTGTTCCCCTGGGCTGTGCCATGGCTGCCGATCATGGCAGCGATGCATGGTTTGCTGAGCGTTCGGATTCGGACGCATCATATCCCACTGTATCCCACTGTGTCTCCAAAGGTTCCAATAAACACGCCGGTGGCGGCGGTTGCCGATGCGTTGGCCTTGTCTGTGCTGCCTTGGCCTCGGCGCATCAGCCAGTGCGTTCACTTCAGCTACGCCACATGCAACAACGCCTTGCGGACATTGCTCGGTCTTCAGGCCTGTGGACAAGGAAGAAGGCTGCTGGCAGCAGACCATGAGCTGTTCCTCCGCGTACCCTTGCTGCTGGATGAATGCTTCGAACACCCCGGCAGCACAGGCACCTCATGCGCACATCAGCACCTGAACCTTCAAGTTCAGAGTGCCTTGGTGGCATGAGAAAGCGAAGCCGTCGTGGGGAGTGAGGAGGTTCAGTTCTTAGAAGGCCCCATCAACAAAGGCAAGCTGCAAGCTGCAGCAAGGCACAAAGTTGCAGGAAGCCCTTTGGGACCCCATAAGAAGCCCAGAATCTTACAAATCGGCCCGGTTGCCTTGACAACGCTAGCTTCGCAACACCTCGCCTCCATGGCCGCCATGGCTGTCCAGGACCTTGCCCTGCTCAACGGCAGGAGGCCGAATCTCTTCGAGGGTCAAAGTGACCATACAAGAAGCCTTGTGGATATCTTTCTCGCGGGCCACGCTTCTTTGCGCGGTGGCTCGAACTTCAGGGCTGCCGTCGCATGATCTGCAGACGGAAGAGGGCGTTCGAGGTCCTCTGACAAGAGCCTAGACTAGGGGAACCGTCTAGGAACCACTTGAAGGTAGCGGTGACTCCCTCCTTAAGGTTCGGTTAAGATGCCACTGGCAGTGCGGACACGGCTTTGCCTTCAAGTGAAGACCTTGGCAAATCTATAACGTGGTGATCTGATATTGCCGAATTTCAAAGAGAGTGCCCTCCGCTCTGTTGGGGGTTCTATGCGGGAGCATCAGCTGATCAACGAGTTCACTCGAGTCAGGCATGGGCCGTTTGAATAACGCACAATGAGCGGGCAAGGGTAGTTCAAAGAATGGGAAGCGCTTGCTGGAAGACTCTAGATCGCATGGCCCATGCTGACTGAGTCCCCAGAATGTCATTAGCGCAGGCACCACTTCCGGAACTTGAGGCACCCTGCGGACACAGCATGACAGGGTATAGGCGACATGGGCGGTATGGGTGGTACGGGTATGTGCAGTCGCCGTGCAAGGCAGGGGCTCCGGAGGTCCGTATCTTGCATCTGCAGAGAATTGCAGAGACCCACAGGCTAAGGCCGGTGGAAAGACATCCCGCAACCGTGGAGAAGTCACCATTCCTGTCTTACCCATCTTGGATTCAGCTTGGCCCTCAGCCGGGGAGCAGATGACCCGGGAATGCATCAGGATTGCACGCCTTGACTTCAGCTTCAGAGATCGGCATGTCTTTGCCGTGGATGCTGCCGTGATTGTCTCAGTGCCAGAGTTGGCCTTGGACACGGAACGCCACAACTTCTTGGGGTGCCTGTCTTGAAGTAGGCATTGCAAGAGAGCCTTCCAAGGCTTGGGTCACTTGAGGGCTTCGAGTTGGCAAGCACTGAAGCCTACCATGGGTAGTATGGGTAGTTCCATCTCTATGCACACGGGCTGCCTCCGAGGTCTCTCTCCATCCAAGCTGCGTTCTGACTGTGGACGTGCCAAGGGGCTGGGGAGGAAGGGGCGAAATTGCTGCCGCCGCCGCTCCGTGCAGTACCGACCGCTTCCGAACCTCCGTGCTCGCAGCCGTGCGCTGCAGATCCTCCCGCGTTTGGTCCCACACAGTTCCAGCCTACGAGGTCTGGGCCAATCCGCCATGCCTGCACCAATCTTCCGCCATATTGGCATCACAAGTCGGAAGTTGAGACCCCAGAAACCTCCGAAGCGCGCTCCTTAGGCGGTGCCCTACAACCCAAAAGGTTGCCGAAACCCCTGACATCTCGAAGATATCCGCGAGCGAATTCAGGGCCCCTTCCTCAGAACAGGCCTTGCGCCCCCTGTGCGCCGCTCAGACTCTTCACTTTTGCAAAGTTTGCATGGTTCACCTGAAGCACCAAGCCTCGCACTGCCCTCGCTTCGCTGCCTTAAGCGCTCGCCGCGGCACTGAAATGGTTAAAGCTCAACGTGTTCAGATCCGGGATCAGATCCTGGATCAGGTTCCAGCTTCGGAGTTTGGCGCTTTGTGCGAAGCGGCCCTGCTAGCCCCTCCTCGGCCTTGTGGCCCTAGGCAGTTCCAGTCATCGGTGCCCCGCCAACTCCCCGGGAGGGTCCTGCATTTCTGGAGCTTTTCGGTTGAGCTCCAGCAGAAAACCCGGGAGCAAATGCTGGTGCTTCCTCTGAATGTTAAGATCACTTGCCCTTTGCGCCGCAACGTTGGCGCGTGTCATGTTCCAGCTCCTGACGTCGTGTAGGATGTGTGGCAGCCTGTGGCTTATCCTCAGGTCCGTCCCTAGGGCCTTTGCCCCTGGCACAAAGACGTGATGGCCGTTCTGGAGTAGAGGTGCACGGCCTGTCTGACACGTGCTTCTTTGGCACACTCTCATGGGAACATGTGTGATGTCAAAAGTAAGGTACCGCTCTTTCTCTTCAGAGCCTCTCCACATATCTTCACCCGTCTTCAACGGCCCTAGGAATCTTGCGGGGCAGTCAGTCTCTAGGATGAAGGACACCCGAAAGAAGGCTTAGGGGCACCCCCAAAGGATCCCAAAAAGGGCTCTCTTTGACACGCGGAGAAACGAAGGAAGCTCAGAGCACTGGGCAGACGGCACGGTGCCTTGCTCATGTCTTTAGCCTGCTCTTGGGCCCCTCGCGCACCTGAGCCACTGGAATTTCTGGAACTTCCAGGCCCTCATTGTGCGGTCGGCGCGGCCGCATCGCGAAAGAGGTTTGCACTGTATGTATGATTTGCACCGGCACTCTGTGGAAGGCACGGTTCGGTTTTGCTTGGCCCCAGGGCCCGGAGCCACTGTGCGAACCTCGGAAAGCTGGAAATCGCAGACTTCGCAGGCTGAGTCTCCTGAACACTCTTACAAGTCTTGCCAGATCGCTTGCGACTCCGTCACGTCTCGCTCGAGACGGTTTCTTGGGCAGTGAAGGCCCAAGTGCTGCAATCACTGTCCTTGTAGCACCTCGAAGGCTTCAACAGACCCCGTGCTTCTCTTGAATCTGAGCCGATCCCGATTCCGATCCTCCCACGGCCCAGTCGACCCAGGCCTCCCCAAATGCTGCAAAAGCTCAAGAAGTTCGTGAGACGGGCCGTGTGGGTCTTACGGGCTTGCCCAGGGCAAGCGCTCACGCGGTGTGCCGTCCTCGACTTGCTGGGGGCCAGCGCACCTCGAGCAAGCTTTGGCAGCTTCGGGATGGCGTAGCGCGGACTTAAGGTTATGGGGCTTCCAAAAAGGCATTGAGGCCGGCTCTGGGAAGTCCGCCAGAGCCGAGGTAAAGTCGTGCAATCCCCTAAGGCTTCCTTGCCTTTCTGGCTCGGAGCTAGGCTCGGAGCTAGACTTTGCTTGGAGGTTTCGGAATCGTTGAGGCTCAGGGTATTGAATTGAAGGCTGTTGACATTTTGGATATTTAGGTTAGTTTTGTTCCCCAGACCCCTAGCAAATTGCCTATAACCTTCTGCCCGAAGATCACATGCGGGCGGCCATGGCCGTCTTTTCGGAGCGGTCCAGTGCCGGCAGTGGGGTTAGGGATGTTAGGGTCGAGCCCAGAAATTCAACTATAGAGGACCCCAGCAACACTAGAACGGTGGCCCCAGGGCCGGATCGGAATCCTGACAAACCCCGACCCGACGTCACCGTGTTCCTGGCAACACTGTGTCGTGGAGGGCACGAGCCTGCCGGGTGCGGCTGATGAGTAGCTGGAGGCTTCTATTGTGGGACAGTCATCTAATTGCTCTCTTCGCCGAGGCCCTTAACGTTGTGGGCCTTCAACAGCGCCCCTTGCCCTTGGGGAGTAGCGCAAGAAGGAACCCAACCATCTCAGGAGCTTCATGTCAGCGCAGAGCGGTGCGTAGACAGTGACGACCTAGTCTCCCCGGTGGCTGGAGTGCCGCACCTCTGCCAGGACAGCAAAGCCAGCCAAGCTTGTAGGCTTGAAACGCAACAGCTTCGGCTCCCGTTTCACAGCGCCGTGTGCACGGAGACCTCCCTATAGCTGGCACGCCCCATATGGCCAGCAGGACTTCGAAAGTCACTCACACAACAGGCCCGCACCTGGGTGACCCCTCTTCTGCCGCTTGTTAATATGCCTGGGGCCGACTGCTGCCTTTGCACAAGTTACCCGACCGTCATCGTGCCCACAGGCGCGCCCCCGAAACCTCGAGACCACACCTCGGGAAGCAGGACAAGCTGGCAAGCATGTGTGTGGGCAAGACCAAGTAGCTCGTCGATCTTTGAGGGATGTCCTTCACAGCCGGGCATCGAAAGCATCGAAAGGCAGGAGCTGTTGAGCCGGCTCGTGAAATGCGTGAAAGCAAACCTCATGCTGTAGAACTTGGCCGTTTGCTCCATTCGCTCCGTGCAGAATGAGCTTCATTCAGCCTTGGCCGCAACTATGCAGCTATGTGGGCGGCTATACATCCCGGCGAAGTTGACCTTGGGGTGCTGCGTCACTTGCCCCAGTGGCCCCGCTGCTAAAGGTTCTGTGGAAAAAGGATTTGCCAACATCCCACTCAGAAGCCAAAGTTCTTTCCGTGCTCCGAAGTTTACTCTGCCATTGCTGAGCTTTGCTGCACATGGCCACGTCCCATCAAAATCTGAGCCATCCCCTCTGGCCTGACCTCTGCAGCAGGTGTAAACCAGGAGTGGCAATGACTCGGGTACTTAGGCAGGGGTTGCACATAGCAGATAGAGTTAGTTAACGACAGCATCAAGCCGAGCCTCCGCATACTGCGGATGCCAAGTGCGAAAGCATCAAACAGGAGTCTTTGAGGCGGCCAGCTGTCCTTGATGTCCGCAAGAAGCTGTGTTGGTCATGCGTGGTCTAGGGCGAGATTCTGAGGGCAATAGAAGGCAAGGGACAGCAGGTATTCAGAAAGCTAGGCGCTCGAAAAGTCACCTCTGAGAAGAGGTGCTTGAAGCCGTCTGGAGTCTTCAGAAGCCCTCCGAAAAACTTTGTGAAAGGAGGGAGAGGTGGAGCGCTTAGTGCTGGCACATTGCAGGTGCTTCGAACTTCGAACCCCTGTGCTTGTAGCCTGAACATCGTAACTCTGAGCCAATGCACACAAATAGCTCCTGGGGACCTTGGTCCCTCCTGGCACAGCTTCCTGTTTGATCTGTTTGGGTCGATTTTCAAGCCTTGGCTGAGCCTGGAGATCATATGGCAGCCCTGGTGATGTAGCTCCTCCAAAGCGCATCTCCAACATCTCCAGCGAAAGCTTTTCTGTGGCTAATGCTGCGCGGCCTCTCTTCTCGCGGGTTTTAGGTCGGAGCAAGCCGGGTGGCGCCAGCCGGATTTGTCGACACCACCCCTGCGCACTCAGAGATCTGCCCTTGAGGCAACCTTAAGCAACAATCTCGGTAAGCTCGAGACACTATCAGGTTGGGAGGAGCCGTGGCTTGGAAGCTTTTGTCTTGGCGACGTGGACTTGGAACTTCTCCCTGGCTGGGGGGTCTCAAGAGAATCTTGGTAGAATTGCAAGGTGCGTTTGTGAAATGTTGCGAGATCAAAAGGCCCAAACACAGCTGAACTGTCCCAGAAGAGCGCACCACATTGTGCCAACTGCTCGCGGGCTGCCTCGCCTCGAATGCACAGTTTCGTGTTGGACGAGCGTTTAAGGCCAAGACTTTGGAATGGCAAGGGCTTGCAAGGGCTTCATGTGAGGGCTTCGGGTTTGGTCCAGAAATCGCACTTCACCAGCGACTTGGCTGTATGTGCTTGCAGACCGTGAAAGGCCCTAGCCCTAGCTGCTCTGGCTTTTCTACTTTGCTCTCTGGCCAGAGCTGTTGGCATTCCCAGGCCAGATGCCTTCGCACTCGCCCATAAAACTGAAGTCTGTCAGTTCAGAGTCAGGTATGCGGATCTGCGCGGATGTGCGCAGATGCAGTTTACTCAGTTTGCAGGGTGACCTGGGTGACCTCTTGGAGTGGCCTGCGAAGGCGCCCTGAGAGGTCTCGAATGTCTCGAGAGCGCCATGTAAAGACTGTAAGTGCCACCGAGAATGCCGGGAGTTCAGATCAAGGCCTCCTCCGGAGTGGGCGCTCCCTGGAAGATGAGGAAGGCCGTGTCTCGTGCCGCTCCGGCTGATGCGCTTGCACTGAGGTCTGCCCTCCCAGGTAACTCATGCCAATGTCTTGCTGCTCTCATCTGTCTCATGCCAGTTCACACACCTGGCCGGTCAGCCCCAATGCAAAGGTGCCTGCGATAGTCACGGTATCACAGAGCCTTACATCCGATGGGCTCGAGGCAGGCTTGAAGGATGTGGCGTGAACGGTGCATGCGAACCCTTCGCTCTAAGCCTCTAAGCAGCCGAAGCCCTACGGGCTCTACAGCCCGGGTGGCAAGGTGGCTGCCACACACTGCGAGCACACTTGGCCCTGCATGTCACCGGTTCAAGTTCCGCACTGTGCCTGCAAAAAGCAAACGGTTGGGACTTTCGTAAGTAGGCCCTGAAGGTGCCCATCTCGACGTTCAAGTGCTACGTTTGCAATCTAAGCCCACGGCATTTCCCAGTGGAGCAGCTGGAGGAAGGCCTTGCTGCCGATACCGAGCTCTGCAGCCTGTTTAGAAGACCGTGCGCAGGCGACTGCATCACTTGTCAAGTTTCAAAGTTGGATGCTTGACAGCACCTGCATCAGACCCAGCAAGACAGCGTACACCGTGAAAGTCCTTATAGGAAAAATGCGCAAGTAGGAACTTTCAAGAAGTTTATAGGCCCCCACACTCCCAGTGAAACTTCCTTGGGGGCTCCCTTCGTGCACCAGCTCCGGCAAGGCAAAGCCGGCAAAGCTGGTGACCTCCTTCAGGCAGTGGGGTGCCTTGCAGGGCACTCTGCAGGGCACTCTGCGGGGTGCTCTGTGGGGTGCTCTGGGCCTCTTTCCCAGCTTCCAGACCTCGGCCTGCTTCAACAGCGAGGTCCCGCAACTCGAACTTAGAACTCGAGTGAGCGCTTCAGTATGCTTTAGTTTTGGAGCGTGCTGAAGCCCAGCAACACCCAAGCATTTTGGGTTTTAAGGTTTCTCTTGAAAGAGGCTAGCCCCATCTCCACTAGGGCACCAAGGCCTCATGCTGAGTCTTGTAAGGTTTTTATTAGGATTCAGGGGGCCCACTACTTGAACGAGCCGTTTAGAGCCCTAGAGTGGCCCCCTACTTGAACCGTCTCGAAGAAGCCCTTGAAGCTCATGGACGAGCCCTCACAGGGTCCGACGGCGAGCTTTGAAGCTTGGCCAGAGGTGGTTTCGGTGTTCATGAGTGTTCCATGAGTGTTATCGAACCACCTAGTTTGATTTCGGCCGTGGGCCCATAGTTGCACCCCACCCCTGGAACTTGGTCGCGTGAACTTGTGGGCTGCTTTAACTGTTTGAAACCCCAAGGGACGCAGCTCTTTGGGTCTTGTGGGTAGAGGGTCCGAGATTACCTGGGAGAGTTTTGTTCTTCTGCCCCTGGCAGCTGAGGAGTTGGAGCAGGCTTTTGGCAGCCCTTTTCCTCGAGCCGTCCTTTCCGTTGCGCGGCGGGCCAATGCCAAAGGCAGCTGGATTTGGGGCTCCAAGTTGTTAAGGTGACATTGAGTGCAGACGGTCGAGGCTTGAAGAGACTGTGAGAGTTGGATAGTTGGAGTAAAGTGTTCCATGAAGATTACATGAAGCCCCTCACCAAGCTCACCACATCCCCAACACGCAATCGAGGTGCTTGTGTCTCCGCTCTGCGTGATGTGGCTCCTGTCGCTGCCCCTTGGCAGTGGAGGGAGATGTCCTCTGCCATGGGGAGGAGCTCCGTGATGTTGAGGGAAAGAGGTTTCGAAGGTCGTTCTGAATTCCTGGGTCTTGGGCTTGGTTGAGTCTAGAAGTACACCTCAGCCAAAGAAAGTGAGAAGCCTGCTACAACGAGTACAATATGCCTGGTACGATGGATTGCAGCTTGCGCAAACTTGGCGCGCCATGGGGCCACCTCGGCTGTCAACAGAGGGCATCATGTGGCTGGGGCCCCACGCCTCTGGCAAATGGCAGATGGAAGGCTGAAGCGTATCATGAGTCATGAGTCGTGGCGTGGCTCCACCCTGACCGATGCCATCATATCCATTATCATTCATCTCATGCTCACGCGGGCCAGGGTTCGGGTTTTGCATGCAGCCGTTCCTAGTCGTGAGCGGGCAGGCCCTAGAGGCCCTATGGTCAGAAACATTCATATGACATTTTCCGTACCGAAAATTAAAGCAGCTAGTGGGCCTTGAGGGAAGTTGGATGGTTCCTGCAATACGAATAAAAGATTGTAGCAACACTAGCATCGACAAGTAGTAAATTCGACCGCTTGGTAGTTGTAGCATCAATAGGCATGCGCTTCTCTTCTAGCTGCAGCGGCGTATGTTTTAGGGGTTTGCGGTAGTAGGTTGTGCGGCCTGGGACGCAGGACTACACGCTCGTCATCGTTTGGCTGGGACAATCGGCCCTATGCACTTGCTCTGTGACTAGGCTACATGCAGGATTATCGCACTATAGTCTAGCACAGCAAAACGTGCAGATGCAGAATGCATGCCCAATCAGTGGGTTTGGCGGTGGAAGACCCGGACCAGGAGAACAGCTGAGCTAAATCTGGCGGCGAGTCAATTGAAACATAATTTCTGCTTCAGTTTCACGATCTTTCGGGGACACCGAGCGCTTTTGTCGAGCTGCGCAATTTCAAACAGCATGTGAACGGGCGGAAATTAAGCAGAACTGGGGTGCAAGTTTCTGCAACTCGGCATGGGGTGCAGTTTCAAGAAGTGTACTGGACGTACTCGGGGACTGGGGCGCATGCTTCCAAAACAAACAGAAAATTGTTCGTTACACAAATTTTTGCATCAACCAACCCCACACCGGGGGTGAGGAATGCGAGGAGATTGGGGCACGAGTACAAGTTAGCTGTCAGAAATGAATATTCCCTTCATGATGTCAGGTGCAGAGTCTTCAGAAATTTGGCCCCAAGCTTGCCGAGGCATTGGCCAGCCAGAATGCCAAAAGGCCCTGCCTTTGCATCTTCATCAGTAGTCTGAGCCGCTTGGCTGAAAGATGCTTTATGCGGAAGCCCTAAGACGCTAAGGCTCCAAGGGCAGCACATTGCCAGGTTGTCTTTTGTTGTGGTGTCACGTGAATCTGCCTGGCGAAGTAGAACATGTGCTACCAAGCCCTGTACTTCTGAGAGCTTCTCGCACTCAGGCTTGCGGCTCCTGCGCCTGTTGGTTCACCAAAAGGCTGTACGGCGAATGGCGCAGCCTGGACGACACTACTCAGTATTAGCATTTTGGGTTGATTAGGCTACAGAGACAGACCGTCGCATGCAGAAGGGCATGTGGTGACATAGATGTTCGCTTTTTTGTGGCCTACATCCTAAACCCTGAACCCTAAACCCTAATCCCTAAACCCGCAAAGTCACAGAACTAGTTCCGCCTGTCACTGCTTGAATCAGCTCGGGCACTACTTGAATCAGCTCGGGCATCTATGACAATCTATGAGGGGTATGTGTTGGAAACTCACGCCGGCCAAGGTTGCATCTCTGCACCGTGGCTGTTCTCGCAGACGAAGGAGGAGGCCATCAAAGACAGCGGCACCCCAGACGAGCTATCAGTGTGCGGGCTCGTGCACGGGTCCGCAGCCCGTTGCACAAAAGGCCTCTGAGCAAGGGCCTCCGCCCCAGATCCTCTCTTTTTCTTCGCAGCTGCCCTTGCTAGCCCAGCTGGACGTGGGGAGGTGACCTCTAAGAACGGGCATGCTGGTTCTGTTGGCTCACGCCTGACTTCATAGCCTGCCGAACTGTCCAACAATCGGACTCCGCCAGTCCGCCACATTCCCAATCCAACGGACTCCACCGGGATTTCCAAATGTTCCCGCAGCTTTGGAGCAACCGTTTGAAGAGAGCTGCCGCGACAAACCTGACTTGCACTGCCCTGGGGGAAGGCCAGACTAATATCTTACGTTAATGCAGTACAACTACGGCTGCGCTGCGGTTGCCTTCTACTACAACGTCTAGTGCTGCTGCTAATTGGCGAGCGCTACCGGTGTTGGTGCTGCTAAGAGTACGAGAGTGACGACTACGGTTTCCACGCTGGCTGCGACCACTACGACTAACGACTACTGTGACCACTACTACAGTACTTTTCTGTGGGTAGTAGGCAAGTCCTCCTACGACGAGGGATTGAACTAGGGCTGCTGACGACTGCTGTTGTTGTGTTCTCTTTTTCTTCCTTCGCCTGCTCCCGCGCTGCAAGTGCACCCCCCAGCCGCAGCCGATAGTGGTTCGAGCGCCAAGCGCGCTGTTCGGTTGTCAATCTTGATGATGTGGACATTCCAGGCCATTGCGTAGGATCAGATTTGCACACCTTGAACACAAAGCCTGCCCATGTCTGCCCATACCAGCCCTCCCCTTGGCTCCTGCAGACCGTTGCTAGGCGTCGCTGAGCAAAAGCCATTCATATGCTCCCTCCACGCTCGGGGCTCGGTGGCCAGGAGTCATTTCCTTTTCAGGGTTTTCGGGTCGCCGGGGAGAATGCTACCGAATCCTGAGCCCAGACGAAGACCGCCCTAAGTTTGAAGTCTCATTTGGGGTTCGGTTCTGGCTTGGGCTGGGTTTTGGGGCCTGTTAGTTAGGGGGCCTAAGGTTGGCTTGCGGCCTTTGCTAGTTTCAGGTTCCCCTTTCCAAACTGCATTCTCAGGGCCCTGGAGATTCGAGGGCTACGGACTGAAACTAGAGCATAATGCGGAAGACGGCTGCGAAGGCAGACGCAGGGCGCATGGACAGCTTCCCCAAGACAGCCCACCATGCCGCAGAGGCAGCCCGTCACGAGTCACTTGTGGGCTTGCGGGCTTTCGGTCTTGCGGACGCGTGTCGAAGGCTGCGGTTTGATGGTATGTGTTCGGCTTGGCAGAGTGGGCCTTGGGTGGTGCCAATGTTGTTAGGATTCGTCATGATGCTGCTGTTTTCTGAAGGGCAGACGATACCAGCTGAGCTTCCAGTGTAGGCTCTTTTCTATTCCAAGGGTTTGGACCTTGCCCTTAGCGCATTGTGCGTGCACGCGTGCGTGCGTGCGCGCGTGTGCACGTGCGCACGTGGGCGTGCGCGTGTGCGGGTGCGGGTGTGCGCGGGCGGGTGCGCGTGGGCGGGTGCGCGTGGGCGGGTGCGTGGGCGGGTGCGTGTGGGCGGGTGCGCCGTGTGCGGGTGCGCGTGGGCGTGTGCGCGTGGGCGTGTGCGCGTGGGCGTGTGCGCATGGGCGTGTGCGCGTGGGCGTGTGCGCGTGGGCGTGTGTGTGTTTGTGACGCTGCGTGTGGGCGTGTGCGTGTGACGCTGCGTGTGGGCGTGTGCTTGTGACGCTGCGTGCGGCGTGTGACGCTGCGTGTGACGCTGCGTGTGGGCGTGTGCGTGTGACGCTGCGTGTGGGCGTGTGGGAGTGTGGGCGCGTGGGCGCGTGGGCGGGTGGGCGTGTGGGCGTGTGTAGGCGTGTGGGCGTCTGTGTGTGTGTGTGTGCCCTCAGATTCAATACCTACCCGTAAGACCAGGCCAGCCATAAGAGGGCTAAAAAAAGGTCTTAACGACTTCAGAAGAGTTGTGTAAGTCATTAAAGCTGAGTGGTTTCAGGGCTTCAGGGTGTTTTTTGTTTGCTCATCTGCTTCCTTTTAGGCTCGCCCTACCCACGCGGCCTCCATTGACTGGGCCAACACAGGCACAAGTCGGCGCACGAGCAATTTCGGATGGGTTTTCCAGACAGTTGAGAAGCAGTGATTCGATTTGGTCTCATCAGTTTGCTTCACTGGATGCAGTGTTGCAGGGGTGTGGTAGACGCCATCCCTCCTGAACACTGCGCCCAACCGTAGAGCCGTAAGCACAGCAGGCATCCTGGGTTATCGGATCTATTCCAACATTTCAAACTCGGAGCCGTGGGCCGTCTTTATCGTCTTTGCTACCCGAGAGCAGACTTGGTACGCGCGCGCATGCATATTACGTGCGCATGCATGCGTACGTATGCACGAGCCTACCTAGATTTTTACAGCCCTGCATGTCCACCTCGCGTCACATACCTGCGTATCCACACTTTCGCAGGCATATATAAACCTGAACCGAAATCCCCGGCCGCCCCAACCTCAGAGGTGATTCGAAGTGGCATCCTTACGGAGCGCTACGGGCGTCTGGAGCTCATTCGTGCGGACATGGCCGGAGGAGTTCAACATGGTTCAACTCCCAAGCCCCAAAGTTGGGTCAAGCTGTCGAGAATTTTACAAAGTGTTTTCAGATGTTTCCAGGCCATACAACACTGCCCGAATGCGCGAACGGTGAACGTCGCCTGATGACCCCAAGCAAAGGGGTCTGTTGGCTCAGTTGGGCTTTTGCAAAACGTCCATACAGGCCATTGCTTTCCGGGACCACAGTTGGTGCTCGAACAAAACCTATCTACGTGACATGACATGCATGTATTGGTCATGGGCAAGGCCCCATGCTGAATAGTCGGCAGAGATAGTGCTGTGACTGCGTGCGGCCTTGCCCACCCACCCCCCCCGTTCCCTTGTGCTGATCTTCGTTTGGTTTGACAACTCTGCGCAAAGCGCACGCCGCCTTGCCCTGGCGAGGTCCAGCCTCCTCGTCTCCGCGACCATGCTATTCATGGAGGCCTGTCTTGGTTCCGGGGCTTGCGGGAGAGGATGCAGGGAAAAACGGTTCAATCCCCCAGGACCTATTGCTGCAAAGCATCAGCCCACAAATCCCTACAGTGCAGTGTTCATGCCTCATGACAAAAGGGCCTCTAGAAGGGCCTTTGCCCGGCCGGGTCCAGGAGCCACAAGTTGGCAGAATTGGCAGCCTTGGCTTCAATCGCATGGCTTGATGCGACTTGACCTCCAGCCCGCCCCAACCTCTCCCAAACACGCTTGTGAAGGCGTGCATCTGTGCAGCTGTGATGTCAGGTCTCGTGCAGTAGAGCCCATGGGCACCCAGTTCAGACCTTACTCGGGGCACTGCCAAACAGCGAGAAGAGCAGGGGGCAACGAGTGAGTGTTGCATGAACTTGGCACGTTTCTGTGCATCTACCAGCCCATAAAGCCTAAATCTCAAGTACACCATTAGCTCTTCTTGCGCCGCCCCCAAAGGCCTGCGCTGATCTGCCGCAAACTCAGCTTCAAAGTTAGATCAGCTGCGTTTCCGCAGTCGACCCCAGCCTTGATCTCCAAATCCCAGCTCATCTTGATGCCGGGACCCTGTTCAATCTTGCACGACTGTCTTGGCCCCAAGTCTCGGGTTCGCAGGTCCCGAAGCGGATCCCACAATCTGCCATTGACGACCCCTTGGATGCCGCACCCCCCCCCCCCCCCCTAGCGCAAGAATAGGGGTTCATGATGGTTCATGCCAAGCAGAGGTCGAAGTCCAGCCTTGAGCCCGAGTACAGGCCACGCCCTCGCAGTCCAGGGCAAAACGCCTTGAATGTCCCGCTTGTTTGTGCAGCACGAAGTTTTGGTTCTCCAGATTCTCAAGCACGAGTGGCCTCCCTGCAGCCTTGCGGTTTCCGAGGGCGAGTGCCCGTCATGCAGCAGCGCAGCGTGCCTGGCCCTGTAGGTGCGGGAAGGGATGGGTCATGCTCACTGCCACGGACACGCCAACTTTCACGAATGTTCATACCTCCATTGGTGCACCACCACAGTCTAACGGGCCCCAATTGCCCTCTACCTGCCCTGAAAATCCTGAGCCTCAGCCACAACCTGCAGAAGCCAGAGAACCGTTCAGAGGCCGGCCGAGCTCGGCGCCCCGACGGCCCAAGGCCGTGACGAGGGCCCATGCCCCGTTGCACAGAGGCTTCGTCAAATAGAATAAGCGTGGGCGGAGCGTGGTTTGAAATCTAATCTAGGAGGGATGTTTGCATCTTTTCTAAGCATCGTCGCCCGGACAAGCTGGTTCAATGTGTCTGGAGAAGCAGGGTGCAGAGTAGGGTGGCGGTGGGCCTGCAAGCACAAGTCACAAGGCGTGCCTCGTGTCGTGAGGGTGGCGGGGTCGAAAGTCGGCCAGTACCATTGCCAACGCCGGTTGGCCATGAACCCTTGTCTCGTTTACAAAGATCCACACGGGGGTGCTTACAGCTTTTGCGTTTTCAGGGACAGCTCTTTGATTCCCAAATTTCCATTGCTCAGGGTTTGGAACCGAAGCTTGCGTGGGCCCAGGCCCGCACGCCTCCTCTGCAAACACGCGAGCGGAACCGACAGAAGGTGGAGACCGCATCGCAGGAGCAGGGCCTGCACGGTGGGAAGAAGCCTTGAAGGTTGGAACATGTTCGAGCCGGCAAAAGGTCTTCAGGATTCGGCGTAATAAGAGCTTGCTTCCGACAGCGCCAGATGTCCTGCTTCTCTCTGGGCAAAGAGGCAAACATCAAGTTTCAAGGTGAAAGGCGAAAGGCTGCCCGTAACAACCACGCAGCTGAAGGAGGCGCGAGCTGCGGAGGCTGGTGAAAATAGGCCCGGCGGGTCAAGCTTACATGCGGTGTGGCTTGTGGCCATGTTGTAGTCTCTACACTTCAGCCTAAACTTAGGTCTAGGAATGCTCAGAGCCTTTTCAAAGCTGACCAGGGCTTTGGTCAAGTTATTCCCCATAGAGCGCAGTATGCGCAGTGCTGGGGGCCCTCTGTGGCCATCCCCCAAGGCCTTCAAGTTCGAAAAGCCCGAAGCATCCAAGCCCCCAACCCCAACTTCCACGTCTTGAGGTACGAGAAATACCTGCAGCCAGAAGGATTTTCCATCCCCTCGAAGAGCTTCACCTGGGCCCCTGTGTATGCAAGAAGGGGGCTGTTGGATTTCCCTTGGCGATTGCTCAGGGGCTGTTGTGGGCATTTAGGGTCATTATCTCTGACGCCTTATGCTTCAGTGCACAGATGATGAACCTAGGGATGTATCCACTCAAGGATGAAAGAGTGTTTTTTTTGACTCGCTTGGTCAATGTCCAGAGTGCACAGACCGGAGCTTCATTGCCGGCTCTTGCGGCGGGAGTGTGGACCATGCGCAGGCAGCGCCAGAGCCGTGAGCGCAGTGGACTTCACTTCTCATCCCAAAACCCGCAACTCAAATGAAAGATCTCAGAGCCCGAAGCCAGAGCCAGAGCTCTTTTTTGTTCCAAAGCCCTATAGACAGAATCTGGACCCCCTGTGAGAGTGCCTCGACTGCTTCGTCCAAGGTGTCACCCAGTTCGTTCGCACAGCGGCTGCGGCACCAGGGGCACCCGCAGCACCAGGGGCACCAGGGCCACCAGGTGCAGAGATGCTGCAAATCTGCAGCAAACCTCCAAAAGAAACGTTGTTTTTCCCCAAAACAGTTTTCCAATGTTTTCCAACACTACGGGGTTCTTATAATCCAGAGTAAAGGAGGGTTTTGATTGAGTTGCGCGATCGACGCCCGAGAAGCATACCAAACGCATGCGAAAGGTGCGCGGGTACACGGACGCAATTCCTCCAGCGGTGCTCACATTTCGGACAGCAGACAAAGGCGCAGGTGACGTCCCCGACTTCCTGAGGCCTCGACACACCGCAAATTGCATGCTTTCGGCTTCGTGGATGTCGAATCGGGCTCGCGCCTCGGCACCGTGCGCCTTTCGTGATGGAAATCGTGCTCTCCGCCCAGGCCCGCTGTGTTTCTCGCGGCTTGCATCGCTTCGCGTCCGGGAAAACATGGCAGGTGCGTGGAATGCTGCGTTCTTGCATACTGAGGGGATTTTGCAATTCGCAATGTCGGAAATCGCGCTCGCCATCCTCTCAATGAACTGTCATCGCTTTGGGACGTCGGGGATCGCGAATTGCGACAATGTGACGTCTGGGCTCACCAAATGCGAAACTGTCGTCGCTCTTTACATTTCGGGCTCATGACAATCGCACTCCCGCCTAGGCGCCGTGTGCATCGACGTCGCCGTCCTCACAAGTGTCGTCGCTTTTGAACGCCTGGGTTCACGAAGTGCGAAAATGTCGTCGCTTACGTCTGGGTTCGCGCACTGCTGGAGGACATCACCCGGAGCTCCGGCCGAGGAAGTTCGGAAGTTCAGTGGCTCCAAGGTCGACATTATGTAGCACAAATTCGTTTAGCTTGCGGACATCTAGGGAGGATGTGTGAAGCTCCACTGGCGCCAAGTCGTTCTTTCGTGACCCGTGTCGCTTGTCGTGTCCCGATGTGGTCTCTCACTGTTTGGGGTCCGCGCTGCACAGTTGTGAGCGTACAGTCACTGTTGTGGGGGTTTCCACAGTCCTTGCTGCGGCACTAGGCTCGTGAAGTCGCGAATCCTGCATCGGCTTCGCCGGGCCCAGCTTTCTAGACGAGGGCTTCGTAAGAACCCTGTGCTTGAAGACCGTGTCAAAGGATCCCAATGCCTCCCTAAGCTAACTCTCCACCCCCCTCACACTCCAAGCTAGTGCCGGAACCCTGAAAGCATTGGATCCCTTGAGTCTGCCGGCGCAGGTCCTTGTCCAGGTCCCGAGCTCAGCTGAGGCCTTGGGTGCCCCGAAGATGCTCTTGTGGAGATGCTCCTGCCGAACTGAGGGGGCGAGTGCATGGCAGAGAGAGTGGGAAGTCCATGGTCCACAGCTACAGTTGACATTCATGGTAAGCCAAAGGCATGGAACCAACGGAACCACCGAGCAGTTTTTGGTAGTTGAGCTGCCGAAACAGGAGATAGCTGCGCCGAGACGTGGTAGACTTCTGAATACAGATGCGCTCCCAAACCCTCCCCACGCCAGAAATTTCCTGCTCAAAGAGCGTGTTTCCACAGAGGTGCAGCAGTCTCAGCCGCCTTCCTCCCTGACAGAAGCCTCGTCTCGATCGGTCCGGCTTCCGAGCAAAGGGAGAGAAGGGCTGTAGAGTCACTGTCGAGGAACCGTGGGCCATCCGCAATCCCAGATTGGCGGAGCGGATCGCATTCTGAATAGATGTCTCGAGTTGGTGGTTACAAGGTTCAAGCGGTTGCAGAACGAAAGAAGTCCTGCTTCACGATGGTTTGCACGACGCTGTGCCTCAGCGTAAAAGCTAGGTCTCCTCGCTGGATGCCATGCCCATTTCGCCGCCTGTGACACATCGCCTGGGGCTCAAAGCTCACCGATCTGAGCTTCGTGACTCGACAGGTGTGGTGTGGTTTCGGTAGGGTCATCGGAACTGTGGAAGCAGACCAAGTGCCTTTACATAATTTACTGACTGCTCTCGTGTGTTACGGCGTTCACTCTCCCGAAGTGCGCATTGCCGTTAGTGTCAGGTCCCTCGCAGTCCCTGCGCGATCCTCAGACTTCGTCCCTCTTGGCGAGTTTTGAGAGTTGGGGTCCTCCTTTACGCCTCGTCTACGACAGCTTGGCACCCTTCCTCTTTTCAGTACTTACTTTTTTTGGAGGTGAAGGTCCCCACAAGAAGTCGCGACAACTCCCATGCTGAGCAGAGCAGAGGGTTGAGTCGCTTCAAGGTATGGTGTGGGGGCTTTGAGAATGAAAGCATCCAGATTGCAACCTCGTGTTTCTAGTCGCCTGTGTTCTTGCTGGTGTTCTTGCTGCAGCAGCTGTCAACCTCAGCATCGCCCCGATTCTCAAGCGTACTAGTGGCCTGCACGTCACATTGTTAGTTGTTGGTTCCAGGATGCTCCAGGAATGATTGCTTTTTGTGCATGCAGCGCTTGGACCACTACTATAGCACTGTTAGAGCTAAAGCTTCAGACGCGAATTTCGGATCCGAAGCGTGTCCAGTTCCACACAGCTCTCCCTTCTCAGTGGCAAGCAGTCTTTGATCCGACTGCAAGTCACGTCCTCTGTTTACGAGCTGCGACAGCTTGTGCAGCGCGAGTTGAATAAAGGCATCTGGAAGCTCGTCGCCGCCTCCGGTCCAGAGACACGGGATGTCAAATGCATTCGAAGTAGCGACAACGGCTTTGCTGCTGTCACGGCCGATGGGTCTGTGGTGTCTTGGGGGATGGGAGGTAACAGAATTATCGGGCAGTTCTGAAGGCGAGTGACCGATGCAGGGCGGAAGAAGTGGCCAAAGCTGAAATGAAGTTTTCTGGATGGCGGCATCGTGCTCCTAAGTCTCGAACCCGACTTGGGCTCGAGCGAAAACCGTGCCAGGCTTCTAGCGCAGTCTGGTGGGATCTACAAGCTCCCAAACGCGCCTAGAATTTCAAGCCTTCGAGCCTCGGCCAAGGTCCGTCGTCGACTCCATCGGCTCGCCCTCCACAGTACCCCAGGCTGGGAGGGTACTTGTAGGGCTTATGCCACGCATGATAGGGTTCAAGTTGAGGTCATGAAGATTCGCTCTAGCAACATTCACACAGACACCGTGAAGGCCCTTGTCCCTTTTTTGTTTGTTTTCTCTTTGCCTGTCTTGCCCGCAGCGGTACCGAATCACATGTCATGAAATGGGATAGCCACGGTACAAGACAGGTCTAGTCAAGAATTCGTTGTTGCCCCTTGTTAATACTGTCATTTACTCCATTCATCTCCTTGCCATATTCGCGTTCTCTGGGTTAGCTCGTTGTCTTTGGACACGAGGTTTGTGTAAACCCCGCAACCCTACGTCCAAGCTCATCACGAGCCACCTTTTGCACTTCGTGGCCATGTCGGGTTGTGACCCTGAAGACCCCAGAAGCTGAAAGGTTCACCGTGGAAAGTTTCGCGTTGTCGCCCAAACCTCTGGCATTTCACGGCCGTGACCGGAAGACGTGGCGTCATGTGCAGTCCCGAAAAAGTTTTCCAGTTAAAGCCGTCCGGAGCGAAGACGAGGCCCCGACACAACCTGTCCAGGTCTCGAGCGAAACTTCCGGAAGCCCAGACAAAGCCTGGCACTGATGGGTTCACTGGGTGTTGATGGGTCTTGGGGATAGTTTTGGCAAGTCGAGGCTTGGGCGTCCGATTCAAGGTTCTGATGAGTGCTATGCTTTTCTTTCAAGCGCCCGCAGTGGCTGTGTTGTGGTATTGTTTCTGATTCTCCTTGCATGCTTTCTTTGAAGGTCAGGAAGTTTCTCCATCACCCTGGCATACTGGGATGGTTCAGGGCGTTAGCAGATGTCCGAGGAGAACAACCCGCCGATGCCCACAGTTGCTGCAGAGCATGGTCGGCTGGCTCAGTTGAGATGCTTGTTCGAAGTTGATGCGCAATTAGCAGCTTTAAAGAGAGATGGAAGGGCCAAACGAAATATTTACAAGGTTTCTGTGTTTTGACTGGAGCGTGCTGGGGCTGAGCTTCGGCCACTTCAGCAATCTCAAGGGAATCCTAAACTTTCCCAAGCCACCAAAACTATGCAGAATCAGAACATCACTTTAAAGGATGTTAATCAGACACACTATAAACCCTTACACCAACCTTATATAAACGCCTGCCAGGTGTCAACGGTGCCCTGGCATGGCAGGATCCCAGTTCCAGGAGAGCACCCTGGGAGGGTTTGAGGTTCCAAGTGTGGGACTGGGGGAATATCTGGGGATGTTCCGCGTGATCTGCTCGAACAGCAAAAAGGTATCATTGCGCAAGAGAAGAAGGCCCAAAGTCTATGCTTCAGAAAACCAGCCGCACTCTTTAAGTCACTATTCACCCGCGACCCGGACCCGATGGCACAGAGTTGTGTTTATTGCGACGCCGACACGCGTTGTTTTCAAACAGCTTGAGTGGCTACTCGGAGCCCCTCCTTGATTCGCTGCGCGACTCCATTGATTAGAACGGGTTTTGAGGCATTAGGCCCTGCCTGGCTCATGCGGCGGTGTTAGCTGAGTTTGCAAAGGGGTTTCAAGCTGAAGGTAGGGTCACAAGAAGTGAATGAGCCAAGTGAGATTTGAGCTTTAGTTGTCCGCGCAAGAACTTCCTGCACGGCTTGTGGCGAGACGCTTCCCGAGTTTTGTCTCATGGTTGGGATGTTGCGGCTAGGCCTGCTGAGACTTCACCACCCCCGCGGTCTGCGCGATCCGCAGGCATATGTGCTTGGTCAGTGTAGCCCAAGTGTTGGGAGAGAAACCGAGGGTGCGAGGGTTGCTTGCTGGCTGCTTGCTCAGGTGTGCGCAGCATGTCGCCGTTTCGGCAGGTGCAAGTCTTGGTGAGCACATAGCAGAAGAGCCCAGTGTGTGAGAGACCAGGGACAACACAAACAGAGAGAGCGCTCTCCCGCTTTCTCTTTTTTTCGCTCTTCGGCTTCCCCCATCTCCCGAGGTGCTGCAGCCCGCTCTGTCCAGCAGAGAGAACTTGGTTTCACAGGCCGAAGCTTTAGGGATCTTGCAAGACCTCAAAGAAGGGTGTAGGGATGTTGGGGCCCAGAGATGAAGCCGCCTTTGTCAGATGTAATAAAAGTGAGGGTGAGGGGACACTGTACAAGACCCTAGAGTCGAGCCCGGACTGGCCATTGGCATCCCAAGGACTCCTAAGTTATTCTCAAAAGCCAAGCTCACGTCCTCCAGGATGAGGGATCGGTGGAGCAGAAGGGTGCTCCAGAGGCGAGCTTTGGGTGTGCGGGTTTTCGCAAGCACTTCAAGTTTCTGACAAGCGTTCTTTGAGCCCCAAACAAGTCGTGCCAAATGCACGTTCCTGCAACATAGCACTGCAAGCCACAGATGCATGGGTTCTTAGGGGACACGCTCTCAATGGTGCTTCTCTGCCTTGGGTTGAAGAGAGGAGTATAATAGCGTCGGTACTGCACAAATTGTCAAAAGGCCCATGCACCACTCTATGCATCCCGAGCACATCAGCCGACAGGCTCTAACCCGGCGCCGGCACGGATCCCTGCGAGATCTCCGGGAGGAGGATGCGGCTCTTCATTATTTGGAGCACTGTGATCTGGTGTGATCTTTGAAGTGTTCACAGAGTACTGTATCAGCCTAGCATGCGGACTGCAAAGGAACATGTAGGACGGACCGTGCAGGTCCAGGTCGGATGCTCCAAGAGGGCAATGTTAGTCATGCCTCTTTAGGAATAAGAGTCACGGCACATTCAAGCGACCAGACGCAGCGCCAACGATATTGAACTTCATTGACTTGCGCTTCAAGTTGAGCTAGCCATGCCCATTCCTGGCCGCGTCTTCTTGCCGCCTCGGGCACCATATTTCAGGTTGGGGGTTCGGTGCAAAGATGATACTTGTCGGCCCAATCCAACAACTCTTGCTGTAACGGGGGAGGGGCTTACAAGCTCCAGGAGCGACCTCGCCGCCGGTCGGCGCAGCTTAGCGACAGACAAGTCCTCCAGGAGGCGCGCGCGCTCGGCGGCCAGGGTTTATGGTCGTGGTAGCCCTGCCCCCACGACGTAGTTTCTTTTTGCCTTCTCAAACCTTTACCCCCAAAACAGGGAGCAGATGGTCTGACTGTGGCAAGCAGCTGCTGGCTCTGCTATTGGGGCCTCCATCCGTGCAGGCAGCTCCCAGGCGGAAGTCCATGCACCTCGGGGATCGTCCGGAGGCAGGATTTTCCTCGAGCAGCAACAGAAGAAGCTCAAGCTTCAAGCCATGAAGCATGCTTTCACTTAAGCTTTCGAATGCAAGTTCAACGAAGCAGGGCCGGCCCAGCACAAAATCGCCCCCTAACTTTTTCGTAGACAGCCCTCGGCATTCGAAAGCGCCTCCGAAGCAGGGGCATTGAGATTTCCGTGTTGCCTGGGAGAATTTTGTTCTTAGGGCGTTTCTTTGTTTGTTTGCTTGCAACCCAATCCCCAGCACCCTCAAACCTGGAGATCCCAAACACCACATCCAGCTCTGAGCCGGCATAAGCCCGGTTCTTTCCTGATGCCTGAACCCAGAAAGGCTCTAGAAAGAATTGCAGCCCGAACATGCAGAGACGCAGAGGCTCTCACCTGCAGCAGTCGAAGTGAAGGCCGGCGAACAGAGCAGCCAGTGCTACACTGTAGAATCTGTAGAACCACGCGTGGCTCATGCGGATATTTGTCTTGACAGGAATCCAGAGTATCCGGATCATGTTCTGGGGCATGTTCTGGGGCAGGTTTGGACTGTCTGCGAGCATGTCTCCCTCAGTCCCGAGCCACTGTTGAGTCCACCTGCGAGGCGCCGCATCCATCGCTAGAGCCTTGGAGGGTCGCTTTCTACAAAGACTCTCACCCCATGAGACCCCTGAAAGTCTGTCATATGGAGCCCTATTGGGGACGAACCTCATGGGAGTGAGCGCATAGCGTCTGCAAGAGCTCTCAACGTTCTACTTGGAGTTGAATTCCCACACTGCACCACCAGGTTCAGGAGAAGATCTCCCTTTGGGAAACCATGTCCGGAGGTTCCGGTCGACATGCAAAGGCGCTTTTGGGGATTCGGGGTCTTGCCGCTGTCAGGGGAAAGCTGAGGGTGTTCATAGGCTTGGGCATGCCGGGTACGGATCATGGATCCTTTGCCAGATGTCCACTTCGACCACCGGCAGCCGTGCGGGGACCTGAGTCCTCTTCTCAAGTTCAAGAGTCAGAGCCCCCCAAGGCCAAATCCCTCAGCTCGACTGAAGCTCAAAATACTCCTTTAAAGGAAGTAAGCCCAAAAGCTTGATGTGCTGAAGCCCTACGCCCTAGGCCAGAGATTTCTACATAAGCTCTGGACCTTCAACCCCTGAGACCCTCAGCCCTAGACTCCAAACCACTGCAACCCAAATCTCCTACCGCTAGCTTCCTCCCCTTGGCTCCCGTCAGCAGAAGCTCCAGTATATTAGAGATGCAGGGTCGAGGCGCTGGCGTTTCCGGCTCCGCATGGCGGGGGAGCCCGGTGGAAAGCGGGTGGGCGGTGTGGGTATTGATACCGTGATGCGGCGCCACCTAGCCTTCCTGCTCACTGCTCTTCTCTTGACCCGAGCCCGAAGAAATCGACATCAGAGTGCAGTAGTTCCCGTATCTGCAACTCCTGGGTCGCGTGGACGGCCGAGAGTCCCACAACCAAGCATCCGCCCGGCCGTGAACGACCCCAAGCCTCTGGCTGCTCTACAAGATCGCATGCGAGGTACCGCTGCTTCAGCGACATGACGCGCAACCTTCGGCAGGAGTGCTTGCAAGTGTGTGTCAGAAAGGGATGTGCTGTGAAGTACTCAATGGGATCTCCTCTAGGCTTGGTTCCGTTTTGGCCTTGCCCGTTGCGGCAACCCACATGTCAGATGATGTGTTGAGACACGGCTGTGTAGGTGGGGGCCATGTGGCGCAGGTGACCTCTCGTCGTCTCGTTCTCCTGGCAGTTTTGATGTTTTGGAAGGGATGGAAGGGCGACCGAGCTTGCACCATCCCCGTCGAAGCGTCTGCCCCACCGTTCCTCTCTAGAGGAGACCACGCAGATGGCGCGGCTCATGGAGCGGCTTCGCGAGGCGATGGCATGACACGGATCAGTCTCGCAGAGGGTGTTGTGGAATTCAGGGGCCTGTAGCTTTGGGGCTTGGCATCTTTCGGTTTCGGGCTGCATTTCCCAGCGAAGGATCTCAAGACTTGTAAGAGGCGAAGAGGCAAAGAGGCCTGGAATCGGCCTGCAGAAGGTTTGGGGCGGGATGAGGGGCGTATGAGGCTTTACGAGAGTCTTGAAGCGATAGGTGCCTGGATACGATGACGTGGGCTCGCCCTTCAGCACTCACAGCAACGAGCCTGGATCTTAGACTCTTAGACATGGTGCCCTACAGGTTCCCATACATCTCTGTCGCTGCACGTACTTCGTTTGTAGTCTCAGACGACGCTGTGGATCACGGCCTGGGGCCTTGATTGTTTGGGTTTGTTGGTTGCCTGTGGGATACATGTGTGTGTGTGTGTCCAACCCTGTAGCCAAGGGTTTCAACCGTCGACCTCATTTCTTTTGTGCAGGGGGGCAGAGGGGGTGTGGGGGTGGCTCTGCCCATCGAAGCTCCGCCCCACACCCCAGGTAAACGTACCTGCATTGGTCTGTGCTTGGACTCTGTATAGAGTAGCTGGCAGGGCCCTCACCTTCATTGTTCATGTCCACTTCATTTCGTGTTGTACCATTCCTCTGAGTCTGGTACAGCGAGGCAGGACCCTACCTCATGTTTGCATCATCTCATCAAGGTTGCACATGCCATTCCTTGTGTCTGGCCTGTCTGGTACAAAATCGTCATTTCACCTTCATGCCCCAAGACACCCAGGAGATTGCAATGTCAACACCAGTTTGAAACATCAGAGGTATTCAGGAGCATGATGTACTTCAGTGACAGCAGGCTTAGCCTGTCTAAGCTGATGTGGCTCGCAGATCGGAGGTACCAGTATTGGCTGTCAGGAAGGTTGCTTGAGTGTGTTCCAGGCAGTGCAGGGCTAGTCCCTACGTCTTTCAGAGTGCTGCCTGCGGCGGGGTGGCCCGTGCAGTATCCTGCAGATTTCGTCATGACGAAGCAGGGACCCATCCTGCAGACTTGGATGATGCGCAGGGCCGTTGATGCTGTTTGCTGTTTGCTGTTTGTTGTACGGTGGTATTCAGGCGCAAATCAGAGGTCTTTATGACTTACCCTCCTGCAGCCATCAGGTGTTGACGGTTTTTTTCGAGTAGTGTAGATCCCGTCCTTTGTTCTCCAAGCATATCTTGGTCTGGACAAAACTGGAACTCCCAACAGCAGCAGCCGCGTGAGTGGCAGAAAAAAAAAAAAGAAGTTCTTGCTACGACAGCTGGCAACAGGACGATCAGAACTCAGTGAGCGGGATTCGTTTTTTCCGAAAGGTGCAGACGTCGAGCGTGTGCGTTTAAAACGCCGTCGTCGGAAGCGGTAGTTTTGGCTTGTCCTGTTGTGCATGTCCCGCGGGTCCGCCTAAGGCGCCGGCAGAGTGGGCCGCATGGGTCCATGGCACAGATGTAAAAGGTGCCCAAGGCATCCTAGCGGTGCAATAAAACCTTTAGGCAACTTGGCCTTCTTGGCTTCGTGTGTGTGTCCAACCCTGTAGCCAAGGGTTTCAACCGTCGACCTCATTTCTTTTGTGCAGGGGGGCAGAGGGGGTGTGGGGGTGGCTCTGCCCATCGAAGCTCCGCCCCACACCCCAGGTAAACGTACCTGCACTGGTCTGTGCCTGGACTCTGTATAGAGTAGCTGGCAGGGCCCTCACCTTCATTGTTCATGTCCACTTCATTTCGTGTTGTACCATTCCTCTGAGTCTGGTACAGCGAGGCAGGCCCCTACCTCATGTTTGCATCATCTCATCAAGGTTGCACATGCCATTCCTTGTGTCTGGCCTGTCTGGTACAAAATCGTCATTTCACCTTCATGCCCCAAGACACCCAGGAGATTGCAATGTCAGCACCAGTTTGAAACATCAGAGGTATTCAGGAGCATGATGTACTTCAGTGACAGCAGGCTTAGCCTGTCTAAGCTGATGTGGCTCGCAGATCGGAGGTACCAGTATTGGCTGTCAGGAAGGTTGCTTGAGTGTGTGTGTGTGTGTGTGTGTGTGTGTGTGTGTGTGTGTGTGTGTGTTTGTGTGTGTGTTTGTGTGTGTGTGTGTTGCTTTTGTAATCATGTGCGTTCTGTCCAAGATCCGAAGCCCAGAATTC
>CAJNDS010001868.1:701602-739987 GCA_905221605.1 Symbiodinium natans
ACACAAAAACACACACAAAAAAAACCACACAAAAAACACACACAAAAACACACAAAAACACACACAAAAACACACACAACAACACACACACAAAAACACACACAAAAACACACACAAAAACACACACAAAAAACAAACACACAAACAAACACACACACACACACACACACACACACACACACACACACACACACACACACACACACACACACACACACACACACACACACACACACACACACACACACACACACACACACACACACACACACACACACACACACACAGACACACAGACACACAGACACACACACACACACACCCACACAGACAGACAGACAGACAGACAGACAGACAGACAGACAGACAGACAGACAGACAGACAGACAGACAGACAGACAGACAGACAGACACTGCGTGTCTGTCTGCGTGTCTGTCTGCGTGTCTGTCTGCGTGTCTGTCTGCGTGTCTGTCTGCGTGTCTGTCTGCGTGTCTGTCTGGGTGTCTGTCTGGATGTCTGTCTGGGTGTCTGTCTGTGTGTCTGTCTGTCTGTCTGTCTGTCTGTCAGACAGACACGCAGACAGACACGCAGACAGACACGCAGACAGACACGCAGACAGACACGCAGACAGACACGCAGACAGACACGCAGACAGACACGCAGACAGACACGCAGACAGACACGCAGACAGACACGCAGACAGACACGCAGACAGACACGCAGAGAGACACGCAGAGAGACACGCAGAGAGACACGCAGAGACACACGCAGAGACACACGCAGACAGAGAGACACGCAGACACGCCGAGACACGCAGACAGACACAGACACAGAGACACAGAGACACGCAGAGACACGCAGAGACACGCAGAGACACGCAGAGACACGCAGAGACACGCAGAGACACGCAGAGACACACAGAGAGACACGCAGACAGAGACACGACAGAGAGACACGCAGAGACACGCAGAGCGCAGAGACACGCAGAGACACGCAGAGACACGCAGAGACACGCACGCAGAGACACGCAGAGACACGCAGAGACACGCAGAGACACGCAGAGACACGCAGAGACACGCAGAGACACGCATAGACACGCAGAGACACGCAGAGACACGCAGAGACACGCAGAGACACGCAGAGACACGCAGAGACACGCAGAGACACGCAGAGACACGCAGAGACACACAGAGACACACAGAGACACACACACACACACACACAAAAGCGACGAATCCGATCCTGCACCTGTCTTCCATCTGAGGATGAGCAGTCCTGGAGAGGAGCCGCGCAAAATAGACCTTCGGGTTTCATTCGTTGGGTTCCCTAAGTCCCACCACTTCAACTGAAGTTGAAGATGCTTACTGCAGCACTTTCTCCCCCATCCTTTAGGAGTTCGTCGAGTTCAGGCGGGCAGAGCCTCACGTTCCCAAAAAGCCTTAGACTTCACTCTGCAAAAAGCCTCCGACTATGTGCGGAGAGGATATGACCGACTCTCCCGAAACGCAGAAGATCAAGGCAGAGCTGGTGGACATGTCCGCTCCTCAAGCTCCGTCCCTGGCAGCAAAAACGGAACGGCTGTTGCTGTGGGCTGAAAAGGAGGTAAGTTTCCCGAGCTGTGCCAACATAGCTGTATTTTCCTGGTGCGGCAGACCCGAATCCTGGCCCCGAAGCGTGGCGCGGAGCGAGATCCCAAGATCCTGAGCCCTTTTGCCAGGAACCGGCACTTGAAGCTCACCAAGAAGCTCTACAGAGCCCCTTGTGTTGCAGAGAGAGTGGCAGTGTCCTTGGTGAGGCCCTAGGAGGCAGAGGAGGCAGAGCGCCACGCAGGAGCCAGGAGCCTCAAAGCGGCTTCGCCTCAATGGAATCTGCGCTTGAGACCCAGGCCATGGACGGCCTTCTGCGGCACTCTCTAGACCCAGGCTGAAGTGGGGACCGAAAGCTGAAATGAGTTGAACGTTTTTAGGCCCATGTGGCATAAGCTTTGAGCTGGTGGCACGGAGTTCTTCGCATTGCATGCCGAGCAAAGCACATGTACGACTTGAACCCCTGGTCAGTTTTCGCTCAAGAGAGCCAAGCAGGTCGGTGCCAGCCTTAGCGGAGTGAGGACAGAGGCATATGAGCTACTTGAAGGATCAGCTTGAATGCACGTCATGGGCAGTGGAGATCCACAGATCGATCTGACCTCCCTCTTTCTTCCAAGAGAGATCGCTCGTCGTTCTGTAGCCCAAGAAGGGGGTTCTCCCTACATGCAGCCGATGTGAGGTGCGCCTCGACATCGAGCACCTCTTCCCCTGCCAGTTTGGGGCCCGAGGTGTTGGTGTTTGGCGCTTAGGGTTTGGGTTTCAGATGGTTCAGGTCTGTCAATGTGACAGGTCCGATGGGACAAAGCCCGCAAAGAACAAAAGGCGACTGTACCCTCGCTGATGCCTAGGTTATTGAAAGAACCTTTATATCCAGAACCCCTTCTTCAACAAATTCCGAATGCGATGCTTTCGGACTTTTGTCTTTAGGTTTTGGGGTTTGCATTTACACTATTGGGTCCTCCAAAGTTGGCAGCGTCTGCGCTGCTTCTATTCTGTGCCGCTTGTGTGCTTGTAGCGGCTGCAGTCAGAAACCGGGATTCAGCGACAGAAGCTTTGCTTGAGAACCCCCAGCCCGCCTTTTGCCGATCTTGTCACGGGTTTTGCATCTTCAGCGCAAGACTGTCCGGTCGAAGTCACGCTACCGACTTTGGCCGGACTCTATCGCTACATGTTGTGCTTCTCTGACGGGACAATAGGCACAAACAGGCGCTCGCATGTGAGAGGCAGGGTAGGCACTCAGGGTCCGGTTGTTTCGAGGTCCACGGGCAAGTGCGGCTGCGGGTCTCGGCCCCAGTTCCCCTGACATCTTCGGAAGTGCCACCGGTTTACTCTGGTTTGCAACGTCTGCAGTCTACACCCCAGTCTGGATCTCGCATTGAACAAGCTGCTTGCCAGTGGAGACAGCGAGAGCGAGAGCGGAGCGAGATAGAACACGTGTGGCAAGGCGTGGCATGCTCGGCGAAGTGCAGCACACCTTCCCCAAGTAGTGTTCACACTCTTCTGGTCAACATGGCACTGCAAGCGGACCCTCGGTGAAGTCATGTCAACGCCCATGGATGATGATCATAGAATGATAGATGTAGCACGGCCTTTGGCAGATCAGATGCAAGGTCCCAGGAGGCCGTCGGACAAGGCGTGGACACTTCTTCGGCATTCCTTTGCTGTCCCACGGCTTTGGAAGCGAGCCCCATACCCTCGCAACACAGGGGTTTCCGATCCATCAAGGCCAATCAGGTATTCCCGGTCTTGCAGTGAGAGTGCAAGCCCGATGATCCCCACCACCTTTGTGTTTGAAAAGCCCTGCTTTAGTCACAAAAATGCGAGGTCTCTGAAGAGGACACCACAGCGTGCCACAGCGAAGTGGACTCCTCCAGGCATGGGCTGCCATGGCACGACGCCCCCCCAAGAAAAGTTTGCGTGAGATCCCCAGATCCTCGGATCGCCGTTGTGGCTGCAAAAGGGTGAAGAAGATACGGCTCGAGGCAGTGAGCCGTGTCAAGGATTTGAAGCTCACGCATGCGATTGTTTTGTGAATATTGTTCGCTGTTAGTTCTAATCACACCAGGATGCTATTACCTAAGCCCCGAAGCCCCAAAGCCTCCAATGGCCAGGAACTCCCACAGCTCTGGAGACTCAGAAGGGCGTCCGAGCCAGCCGAGCCAAGTGAAGGAGTGGGGTTGGGCCGCGTGGGTGTCTGGGAGTAGGCACCTGTCAGAAGTGCCGAACTGCGTGTTGTGAATCACCCACATCGCTTTTCTTCGCTTTTGGAGCTCTACATGGCTTGAGGCCGCTTGCCTCAAACCGGGCTCCACGTCTGCGAGACTTGCGCCTGCGCCCCCCCAAACGACGGGTGTGAATCCCCCTGCGACCTGCCCCTCAAGCCTAAGTCTTTCAAGCCAAAGCAGGACTCGCCCCGCTTCGCGGTGCCGAACTGGATGCGGCCCGAGCTCCGATGCTCAGATGGTGAGAGGAAGAAGGATGAGGCGCCCAGATGCTTGAAAAGTTTCGTGAAGTTCGAAGTTCGCAGCTTCACGTGGGAGTAGACCTCCACGCTTTGGCATCTCAGAGCTGCCTTCAAGAGCCCCCCCGTCCCAGATTCCGGCAGCGTTGCTCACGGGATGCAAAGGCTGCAAGGCTTCTTCTTCATGGTGTCACCCGCAGAAGGTTTGAAAGCCCAAAAAGCTAGGTGCTTAAACTTTTGCCCTGCACCGCCCTACAGCTTGAACAGTGTGCCAGGAGGCTCCCACCTCAGAGCTCGGAGGCCGAAAAGATTGTGGTTTCCAAGTCTTGATGCCTCGTTGTCGGCTTGCTCAGTGTAGAGGTAGCCGAGAAAGCTGCATAAAGCCTGCAGCACTGGACTATGAAACCTTCAGCGCGTCTCTGGTTCGGAACTTGCTCCAGTGTCCATCAACTAAGCCCGAACGATAGTGAAAAGCAGCCCTGAACTTCCCCCCACCTTGCAACCCGAAATCCGAAATCCCCTTGAAGCGCTCCAAACCCCTCCCCAAGCCCTAGAAGCTGATGTCAGCACCGTGACAGGGCCGGAGCAGGTCGGCAACGCAGGTGACATCGACGAGGCGCCATGTTGGGATAACAGGGACATGTTTAGGGTTCGGGAAGTCTCGGGAGTTAGGTTGCAGCGGGATTTCGATGGCCCTCCGGGTCGTAAAGAGGATGCCAATTGAATCATTCCTGCTGGTATGTTGCCGAATGTCTTGTGTTGAGTGCCTGGTGCTGCCGGCAGGAGACTGCGACGAATACCTCGTCCAGCAGCCGTGTCCTTGGAGAACTACCATGCTAACTTGCACGAACGCTAGCTTGCGCTCACACTGTGGACCCTTTTCCTGAGAATCGATGAACTGACTAAATTCCCCTTTCAGAACGATTGAGAAACCGCACTCCAGAAACCAAGCAGGAAAGATCCGGATTCAGAGACTATTCCCCAAGGTTTCATGCAGACTCTCATAAATTTATGTCCTTCAGCCAAGCCGTCCCGATCATCTCACAATAATACCCCAAACGCCGACCCTTTCACAAACTGATCCTGAATCAGCAATGTTCAGTGCGCTGCCGAATACTACGGGGGCAAATAAGGGCACGGAAGATTCACGAATTTAGTGCCTCCCCATGGCTGGCACACTTGCAGGGTTCTCACACGCGAGTTTTTTCCAAGCATGTTCCGAAGCAGTGCAACCTTTGCATTGCGTGTTTCGAGAAGCTCAGATGACATTAGCGAGTCCTTCGACAATGTGGCTCCCCTACCCGGACAAGAGGCGTCAAGAGACAAAGTGTTCACGCATTGTGGTTGGAGCTTGTGGATGTGGACGTTGGTGTGGTGGGTCCGCTGAATGACGCTGTTGGGCATCCTACGCAAGATCGACACTCAAGACTCCAATCCCGAAGCTACGGGTAACTGAGTAGCTAGCAGTCATGACTGAGCACCGCACTGCCCCAGTGCCTGCCTCCAAAGCTTTTCCACGCAGGGGATGCCACGCCACGAGACGATCCTGTACCACCTTGAGCAGCAAGAACTGCACAGGCACGGTGGTAAGTAAGTCCCATTGAGGTGTTGAGGATCCTATAACAATCACAGCCTGGCCCATCTGTTCAAATTGCTTGGCAAACAGTGTCGGACGTGCCACTGAAAAGTCGGTGGCGAAAAAAACAAGTTACTTGAAGCTAGGTCAGAGACTTATTGAAACACTGGAACTTTCGAATTTAGAATGCCGCGTACTGTAGCATGTGCTACATCGAACGTCGCTGAATTTTCCGAGACTGGCAAGCCTGACTTTGGGTGGAGGTGCTTGTTCAACAGCAAGAGAAAGCTCCCATAGTAGGCTTAGTGCCTGAGACGCATGCTGAGCTAGGTGTGGGTGTCGAGCTAGTAGGCCGCTGCGACAGTCTCAGGCAAGTCACGCTCATTGTTCCAGAGGGCATGGATGCCACGCGAAGGGCCCGGGGCTGAGGTGAAGGTCCCTGTAGGTGACAGGCGCAAGCGCAAGCGCTTTCCGTCACTTTTCCTTGTCCACTGTATTCGGATGCAAATTGAGTGGCAGCTGCCGTTGACGACATCCCTGCCTCCAGATCGCTAATCCTGCTTCTGAACGTTGTGCCACTCCCCCTTCTACGAGGATATGAACTCTGCCGGCTACAATCTGTATTGAAGAGCACGCGGCTTACATGAGTGTGAAGCCTGCAGCTGGTGCTCAGGTGAATTTCATCTACGAGGACTCACTAGCTCAGGCTACTTAGAGACTAATTAGGCCGATTTGCAATGGTCTCTGTTGCAAATCGACCCGTGGACCGTGGATAGCACACGAACACGAATGTACAGATATGGTGTGCACGTTGTGCGAAGGGTTCAGAAGTCAGAAATCCCACGCCCAAGCCCTGCGTCTCGCGGCGCAGAGCATCGTTGCAGGACCAGGAAATGACAGTCGCTATTCCTGAGGGCTACGACATTGGACAGCAGGCTCGCAAAGTTAAAGTTGCAGATCACTCGGAAGCGCACAAAGAGTGGAAGACGACCATCTGCTGAGTTGTTTATGGCTCGACCAGTTGCAGTTTTGAGTGCCAAGACCCTGCAGCAGCACATCACGGCCTTGCAAGAGAAGCGCTGCTTTGCACGTCCAGTGTACGATGCTCTCCACCTCTCAGATCCGCAGTTGTAGCTGACATTGCCAAGCAAGCAGGGAAAGTACTGCTAAACAAGTGGTGGTTGTGCGGTTGTGCGCCAAGACGCCGAAGGTCAACGGCATGGTTAGTTTATCTTGCGTTTGTTGTCCGAAAAGGAGCTGGGACGGGAATGGCTAAGCAACTACCCACAGAGGCCCAACCTGTGATACAAGCTCTTTGCCGGCTGAGCAGTTGGCTGGATTGAGCCAGGTCACTGTACAGGTGCCTACACGAAAGCGGCCGCCCCTGGAGCGCAACTCCACACAGGCCGGGTTCGAGCAGCCGGCAGCATCTGGTAGGATCGCAGTGCCGATGACTACCCGCAAAATCCCCCTCAAACTACTCTCATCATCCGAAACACTGTTGAGCCTCCACTTCTAGTAGCCGCATCGAAGTTGTTATCGAGGCTCCTGGGCGTCCGTCCTGCTAGCATGCTTGGCTTGTCGCTTGAAGGCATCGTATCGAACCCCCCCCCACCCCACCCCCAGCATCCTCAGCGAACACCACGCTGCCTAGATTAAGGTAGGAATTCTATAGTTGTAGTTCGAAGAGGGGCAAAAAGACCTAGCTTCCGGCAGAACCCGAAGAGCGGGGTGTTTTCAGTATCAGGCTGTGATGATACAGGAACCTCCAAATTAGGGAGCACCAGATGCTGCTTGGGGGTTGGGTGTCTGAACCCCCTCCCCCACCTCCATAGGCCAGCAACCCGGAAGCCTACCCTGATGAGGCCTTTCATAGAGGCCATCAGCACCTGCCTGATAGACAGCTGGTCCGGGGCCAGAGCATGCTTTGTCGAAGTCGTGAGCCCCTGACCTGGGACTTTTGCATTTCTTGGGTTGGTTTTAGGATGCCACGGGCTTGGGACAGTTGCAAGTGTTGGGCTGCTGGGGTTTTATGAGTTCGGCATTTCATGGACTTCCAACGGCGCTGTTGTTAAACAAATATTCCAAAAGGCGTGCATGGGAGCAGTTTTTTGCACAACAAGGCTCTGGCCTTTCACCGTTTAACCTCACAGCACAAGCAGTGCAGGTTTTCTTTGGGTTTTGCGCGCATGGCCTTTCCAGGGCCTTTCTAGTACTAGTACTCCCTTGAAAAAGTGCCCAAAACCGTGTTTGATACCTGATCTTGGAGACTTCCTCGTAAACAAGACACGAGCCCAGTCTTGGGCAGATTGCTAAGGTAATGGAAAACTTGCGGCACTGTTGCCGTGTCACGACGCCATGCTCTCAGACCCGGTGCACCATGTTTCACGTCAGGGCGTCCGGGAGTCAGGGTTGCGGGGAGGGGCCTTGAATGGCGTTGCTACGCGTTGCTAGGTTGCAAGGGCAGGTGCACGTACAGAACCTTAGTTCAACCTCTCAGGCTTGCGCGTGCCCACTTCTCATTTGTTTTTGTTGCCCAGGTTCCGCTGAGGGAAGGTCTTCACTAACTTTGCCCCGCTTTGCCAACATTTCTGCATGTTCGTCCGTGGCAGGGAACACCCTTCTGAGTCTTTGGTGCTCCAGAGCTCCACGTGTTCCAGCTCACAGCCGTGGTCCATTGGTCCCTCCGTTTCCTCTGGTGCTTTGGGTGGCCTTCACTCCCTGCTGGTCTAAAGCATCCCCAGCTTTTGCCCGATTCCTGTCTGCCCAAGCCGCTCACGTTCTCTCCAAATAGATAAATAGGTGGACTGTGAGCAACCAGCACGAGGTCCATCTCGCTGGATCATCCCGAGTACAAGACGCGCTACCAGCTTTACGGGATGCTGCAGGGCAAGAGCTGGGGCCACGGCACGTGCTGGGGTCGGGAAAGCTTCACTGATTTGCGGGGTTTGGAAGAGTCAATGCTTTGCATGGGGTCGAGATGCCACAGCCCTTAGCTTGCCGACGCAACAGAAGCAAAAGTCAAAATTATTCGTCCAGAGTTCCTCAGGCATGACTCCGATGCTCCCCGACATGCCCGAAGGTGACGAACCTCAGGAGATGCCACCAGGGTTTCCGTCCTTCAATGCATTCATGTCTTCGGGTGCGGGTTCATGCTCACGTGGTGTTGTCCCCGAGATCTCAAGATAGTTTGCTGTGAAAGTCCGGAGAAGCTGTGTCTGACTGCCGTCCGTCTGCCACCTGCGGTTCTAAATCAGCAGGACGTCATTTCCTTGTCTTGCGTTTCATGTACCCGAATCCCTGCGTGGCCCAGAACACCCAGGATACCAAATGATCTGTCCCGCGCAGTTCTTTTGATTCCCTGCCCAAAAGAGGGGTGACATTGAGCGTCTGCATGCAGAATAATGAGGTGATGTGAGGTGTTTTGGGGTGTTCAGGACCGCTGAATCAGGCGCCCTGCATAGAGATACCCAGAGATACCCAGAGAAACGCGTGCAGCCGGAGGAGGATGCTTTGTGAGGCGACTCTGTCCATGATCATGGCCAAAGAGGCCTGAGAGAAACGTAATTCGTTGTTTTGAACACTTTCGGGGTGTAAGTTCATGGACCCTAAGAGCCGATCTGCTTACTGTTGTAATACAGGTCATGACAGACGTGCTGAGAGTTGCACCAGTTGCATTGGAGCAGAGGCAAAATGGATCTGACACTTGTTGCCGCACTTGCTCCAAGCCCCAGAGCTAAATAGATGCCCCAAATAGTTTAGCTAATTCCGTGCACCTACGGCGCTTGCCAAATTCAAGTGCATCTGAATTTGATGCCGGTCGGCGTACGACTGCTGGGTCGCATCTCTGTGGCTTTATGTGAGGCGGCCCTGAATGTCAAATGCGATTTGCGTGAAGTTTTCCAGGGGCATGTGGGAACCAAGACCTTCAGCGGCCTGCCATAAGGACCCTCCGACAAAGTTCCTTTTGATATTGCTTCGTTTGTTTGGGGTGCCCAGAGATGCCGAGAGGATCGAGAGGCTACAAGTGCGAACAGCTCTCACTGGTGGACTTCGGAGAAATCGCAGGTGCTGTCGAAAACAGTGTGCAAAGCTTGGGGCCCGGGGTGGAGACGTCGGGTTGTTACTACCGGATTGACTTGCGCGACGCACGGGCGGATGGGTGGGCCTCTTGGCTTGCAGCGTTTCTGAGGTGACTGTGATCTCGGACGGAGCATCAGCATTCAGCGTGCAGGTGGCACTGCATGGACCTCCGATGAGCTTCCCATTCCGCAACTTGCTGCTGTCGCAGCCACATCAGCCGCATTCAAGCCGTAGATACCCAAACACCACGCCCCCCGAACCCTGAAAGACTGAACTGCGAAAGGCCCCAGGACTTCACCCGTTTACCCCTCCGGTGCGAGCCATGTCCGCTGCCAGCTCTTTCACACCCGCCTTCCTGTGCTCCGTATCTGCCAGCTGAAGTTGTTAACAGCCAAGTTTCCCTTTTTTGTTAAGTTGTGTCTTACCGAAAGCTGGAAAGCTGCGAAGAAAGCCCTTCTGGCATAACAGAGGACCAGCCAGATGAAGCTTGGCCAGCTCTTGGCTCCCGTCCTGCTCGAAGCATCTGCCAACACGGAAGTTCAGCGGCTCATCGACGCGCCAAGCAGCGTCCCACTGCGGTGCCGCCTCCGGAAGGAGTGGGACTTCGACCGATGCTGCCATGCCTTTTGGCCGCAAACATTGAAACAGAAGGCGCCCGGGCTGCGGGGCATGAACCACATGGCGCTTCCAGTTGCATAGGGTTTCCAAGCGCTCCAACCACACTCCGACACATCTTTAGTAACCTTCGTAGGCACGATGACACAGAAGGGTCTTGAAGGGGTGACCTGCCACTCGGCGCTCCCCCCACAAAGGCTTTTTCGTGTGGCGATCTTGAAGGGTTGGCGGGTTGGCCGGTGGGCAATGTGCTTCGCTCACCCACGATGCGTTGCAAAGGGCGAAGGCCCACAGCATGTTCGTGGTAAGAACCAGTTTGTAAAGTCTCTGAATATGGAGCAACATATTGCAAGAGCCATGAAGGGCCCTTCGAGCCCTCAAAGCTGACAAAAGCTCACAGATCCAAGGCCTCGCCAGACTCCCTGTGCTTCCGCCTGCAGACGCCAGAAGGGCTCTCCTATGCCCAGAAGCACTGCTGTGATGATGGCAAGGCGCTGCAAGAACGACTCAGCACCAGCAGTGCTCTGATCAGTAAAATACTGGTAGTATCCATTCCGGTGGCGGCAGACTCCGAAAACCCGAGCCCCAAACATGGCAACGAACATGAACACGTGTCTCTGGATTTATGTGAGACAAGTGGCTGCATTTCAAACCTTGTATGCGCAGCCGTCTTGGAGGCGAACCCTATCAATTACATGTGAGTGGCATTTCCCTAGCCCCCTAACCCCTGGTTTTGGAAGCAGCAAGACCAGCGAATCCATCTCCTGGTTCCGCACAGCAAGCCCAATTTGCTAGGGAGGGCAAGATTCAGCATCAAATCATCATTTATGCGACGTTCCCAAGGTCAGAGACCCGAATTCGTCGGTGTGGTTGTTCTTTTCCCATGTCCCGGCGTTACACTTTCCACTTTCCACTCGCTTTCGGGTTTAGCGTCTTCTTCCTCACTCCTCAGTCCGAGAGCGCTTCCGGCCTGCTACCACTTCAGGGCCCTGCTACTCTTCGGCTCTTAGGGCTTCGTGCTGATTAGTGCTGGCCACCCCTGTGCCTTTTTGTTTCGCTGTCCATGTCCGGAACTGTAAGGTGGGACAGACCCCGAGAACTTGGATGTACAACTCAAGCCTTTGGAACCGCAACACCATGTAACACCTTTGTTACAACCTTTGTGATCAAGGTGAGAGAGGGCAGTTTCAGGGACGTGAAAAATTTACGCCCATGGCAGAATCGCAACGGTGGAACAATCGCCTCCCAGGGTGCGTGGGATCACGGCCGTGTCCTGCAAGCGGCTGTCCGCCTGGCCGTCTGCCTTTTGCAGTGCAGCTGCCACGGGGAGGCCGCGTTGCTTTTGGAGCCAGGAAGCCGTGGACAGTTCTGTTCAGGGGACGCATCAAATCCGCTATACTCTTCAAATCTCTTCAATTCAGTCGCAGTGCAGTGCTCTCCTTATTTGATGCAGAGTCCAGGCCAGCTTCAACTGCGGCTGTGAGAAGTCCTACTTGCAGGAAGTGGAGCACATAGCTGGCGATCTGAAAGTGTCCACTCGGAATCGGTTCTGGCACATTGCCAAGCGCTGGGGCGCAGGAAACCGGTCCTTTGACATGCAAGCAGCCTGATCTTTCGATTGTTATTGTTGGCCTGCCTTTCCACTCCAATTCTAGAAGCCAGACCCTCAGTTATTGAAGCTTCAGACTTCTGAAAAGCCGAGAAGCCAAACACATCCAGGTCAGCCCACTGGAGCAATCGAAGCGAGCATGCCGTGGCTGGTGCCATGGCTCTGGATTGCGTGGAGGAGAACCAGCGAGGTGTCCCTTGGCAACTGTTTGTGCGCATTGATGATAGGGAGTATGGGCAGAATGGGCATTCTGGACATTACGGGCAGTGACAGCTCTGTCGAAGGCGGCACGAAGCGAATTGTGATTCACAGGTAAGAACTTAGACGATGCGGCTCTTTCACTGGCTACCCGGTACCAACCGTTTCGAGTTGCTCACCGGTAAACTGGTCAACCGTGACAAAGGCACTGCAGGCACTGGCGAAACCCTCATCGCACGGTCACGGAGGGGAAGCAGGTAGTGAACACTGTCGGGTTTGTAAGATTTCTGTGCAGCCTTTTGATTCCTGTTGATCCACCGAAAGGGTACCTTTTTTAACACTTCAAGCCTTGGATTGAACTTGGAACCTTAGCCACTGTAGCTCGGCTCAGATGCCCTTCAGACGTTTGTGAAGCTACCCATCATACCAGGGCCTCCGTATTCTGGAGCACCTGCTCTTGAGCTTCTTGGCCGAAGCTCTTCGGGTCTTGCGATGTTTGAGACGGTGGACTTGCAGGGTCTCAGCGTTTGTTGGGTGTTGGGGAGTTCATGAAAACAAGGGTGGCACTGGACTTTTTGGCAGGTCATGGCCCAAATGGTCAAGATTGAATCGGAACTGTCTTTGAGGCCTTGGGGTTTGTGCTGTGGTGACGCCAAGTTGTTCATGGCGATGTGCCTGCAAAGGGGTGTTGGTGAGGCTTGAGTGGGCTCTGCATGATTGTCCCCCTTACTGTGATCAGGCTGATGTGGCAGGAGGGCCCTCCCGGGATGCTATTGTTCGCCGGAGTGTGTCCCTTTGCTTTGAGGCTTTGCCGGAGCAAGCGCCATGCAGAGCACCATGGCCCTCGACATGACCCTTGGCTTCATCTGGCCTGCGATCTTGCACTCAGCTTACTTTCTGAATCTCTTGGTTTCCAGAGTGCCTTTTTTCCTAGTCCCAAGCCCCAACGTGCACGAAATGACTCTTTAAACGCAGGTGATCTATACATTGGCCTCCCCAACCGGGTTCCCAAAACCCTGCCTCTGAATTTGACTCTTACGTCAGAAGAAAGTTTATTTGCAGTAAAATGCTTGTTCAGATTCATCCTGATGTCGATTTTGATTCGGTTCACTAGCTTCACCCGTTGACATGCACAGCCGCAGCGTTCGAGCCAGCAGCTTGCAAAGGGGTCCATGCAAGAACCAGAATCAACATGAGGTATTCTAAGATGCAATTAGATTGTTACTTCTAGCCGGAACCTTTAGTTCGAGTCGATCTTCGGTGCCAATCAATCAGATCAATGTGCTAATCCTGGCACCGCAAGCTTTCTCATGGAGGTGTGTTCTGCCGTCTCTGGAGAAACTTTGGCGTTTCTGGATGCCGTTGAAGAGAAATCAGCAAAGGCTGTGAAACAAGCTCTGGCCCTTCGGTTGGGGGTTCCCCGATTTCGGCAACGTTTGCTGCTGGACGATGGCTCTGAGATTGAGGGCGAGGTTTGTGCATCCAGGGTCCAATTGGTTATTCTGGATTTTGAGCGAGCAGGTGACCCAGATCAGGACTGAGAACGTGCATTGGAAAGGTGCAACTCGTGTTCAAAAGCCTGCATAAAATCGTCAAAGATTGAGATGTCATGGACGTAAAATGCATAAGACCAGACAGTATAGTATAGTGACTTTATGGTCTTTTTAGTCGGTTGTTGTTTTTCTATATTCTGCTCCCACAAAGTTGCCATTTATTTGTCATCATTTTTCCGTTTGGTCCAGGAATCCCACCCCTGAAGCCAGGATCTGTGTTTGGCCTGTCGCTCGAACGATCTTCAGCTGCTGGAGCGGCTGTTGTCACTTCCGCGAAGTCCTGATCTAAAAGACGACCTCGGAAGAGCTCCCTTGCACCCTGGAGACAACGGTGCAGCCGCTGTTGTTTCATTGAGAACCAGCAGTTGACCGCAAAGGGTCTTTACAGTAGATGGCAAGTTAAATAGTCCAGACTTGCTTGGATGCGATTTGTTTCTATGTTTGGAGAAGATGTGTTGATCTTCCAGAGCAGTTAATCCCAGGCACCATGCTGCGGAGAATGGACATGTTGAAGCTCTCCGACTGCTGCTTGAAGCAGCGGCAGACCAAAATCTGGGAAATGCTGGAGGTGAGACACCCTTGTGGCTGGCAGCCAACCGTGGTCATCCTGAGGTCACCAAGTTGCTGATTGAGGCGAAGGCTGATTGGAATCAGGTGGCTACCAACAACGAGGCATCACCACTGTATGTGGCCTCCCAAAGAGGCCATCTTGAGATTGTTCGCATGTTGATTGAAGCGAAAGCCGACAAAGCCCAGGAAACCAAACACCACGGCGCATCACCGTTGTACATTGCAGCTCAGAAAGGCCATCTTGAGATCGTGCGTTTGTTGATTGAAGCAGCGGCCGACAAAGACCAGGCTATACAAACAAATGGAGCAACGCCATTGTACATTGCAGCTCACGGTGGTCATGTTGAAGTGGTACGCTTGCTCATCGATGCTGGTGCTAACCAGAACCAGGCCAGAAGAGACAGTGGGGCATCACCATTGTGTGTTGCAGCTCAGGCAAGCCACATTGAAGTGGTCCGACTACTGATTGACGCTGGCGCAGACAAGAACCTGGCCAGAACAGACGACGGAGCATCGCCAATCTACATTGCAGCTCTGAATGGACAGGTCGAAGTGGTGCGCGTACTGATTAACGCAGGTGCTGACCAAAACCAAGCCACAGCTAGTAGTGGAGCATCACCTTTGTTTATTGCAGCTCAGCATGGCTATCTCGAGGTTGTGCGCCTGCTGCTGGAAGCAGGTGCTGACAAGAACCATGCGACAACCAAACATGGGACGTCGCCGTTGTACATTGCGGCGCAGAAAGGTCATTGTGAGGTTGTCCGCTTGCTGATTGAAGCAGGTGCTGAGAAGAATCATGTCATGCCAACCACGGGAGCAACGCCGCTGTACATTGCCGCGCATAGTGGTCATGTCGAGGTCGTGCGGATGCTTCTTGAGGCTAAAGCTGACAAGACCCTGGCCAGAACAGATACAAGGGCGTTACCACTGCAGATAGCATCGAAGAAGGGCCACCAAGATGTTCTTCGCTTGCTGATGGCAGATGACTAGTCCACAGTGATCGTGCTTTTTTCGAGGGCAAAGTTCCCTCATTTCTGTTCTTGAGGCCAAAAAAATCAGCGGCATCAGTCACGGATCCGGTCGTTTTGAACCCTCCTCGCTTGAAAAAGAGATAGCATACTGTACTGACTGGAAATAAGCCCGCAATTTAGTACATGATGGAAATATTTGTGATAAGTTTTGACCTCTCTAACATCGCGAGACACGCCTGCCCTTCGCAGCTTCTGAACTTGACTCTTGAAGGCCGTCAAAGTAGTCCTTCCTCTACACAGCTCCATGCGTCTTGCCGAACTTAGCCTCAAGTACGCCTTGGACCAGCATCAGCTCAGCTCCAAGAAGCAATCGAGGACAGCAGCTTGCAATCAAATCCAGTGCCGAAGGAACATGCGACCTGTTTGCGCAAACTCTTGGTGGTCAGCTTTAAAAGTTGAGCAGCAGATGACTCTTGTGACAGGAGCTTGATAGCAGGCTGTTTGCATGTTGCAGTTTGGGGCTTCGGAAATCGGCAGTGGAGCAGAGCTTGTCATCATAGTCGTATTAGCCGTCGCCGTGGCGGAAGCAACGGTCGTTGGCATCGTAGTCGCCGTAGTCTTAGAAGCCTACGAAGTCGTACATTCAGGGCATATCATGTCGAAGCAATGCTTGGCGTTGGTCGTCCTCGTGGTCTGTTTGTCATCGTCATGGTCATCGCTGTAGAAGCAAGGGCATGTGGGTTCAAAGTTCTTTGCCGATGGTACTGGTGGTGGTGGCGGTCGTGGGGGTGATGGTGGTGTACCGGGCCTGCACGTGCCCCCTCACCCCGGTTCGTTCTCTCTCTCGCTCCCTCTCTCTCTCTCTCGCTGTCCCTTGCTGTCTCTCGCTCCACCGCCTTCCTCCATATCCTTGCAATACTCAGAGACCGAGGCCGAAACGACTGGATCGGACTGAGATCTGAACCCCTGCAAGCGTCAGAATCTAAGCCGTGCTGACGCTGGGAGGAGGCTCAAGCGAGTCGCGCGCCGGAAGCTTCATCCTAGCCGTTTGGTCGCTCCACCAGACGGGGAGCCAGATACTTGCCGGCAAAGAATGCTGGCATGTTGGGGTCCAGAGAGGGTGTCCGAGTGTGTGCGAGCGTACACATGGGCTCCGGCTTCACTCACACTTCTTGGAGACTTCAAAGAAAGCCGCCTGTCCTCAACATCTCCAGCATCCGTTTGTCTGGGTTGTCTCGAGTCACTGAGCTGCACGTCAGCCGAATTAGGGAAGCATTGCAGTCTTAAACCCAAAAGTTTAGCTGTTAGCCGGAGGTTGCAAGAAGAATGGCGTAACGCAACAGGAGTCGAAGCAACGATCAGGTGCACATTGCCATGATCACGTCGATTGGTGAACCAGTAAATGGACGAGCCTAGATCGCACTGAGGGTTACAGCTTTGATTGTGACAAGCCTTGGGTCCACCTTCACCAGTGAATGTCAATACGGCCATGTCAGCTTTGTAACCTCAGAGTACAAAAGGGATACCGGGATACCCACTGCAACAGGATGCGTGTACCTTACATCCTAGTCTAAAACTGTGGAGGTAGCTGTGTTCGGGTACTGTGTTCGGGTTGTCGGGTTTAATGAAGGCCCAATATATGAAGGCTCGCCGGAATTCTTGGAAGGACGATCCCTGGCGACAATTCGGTCAGCTCTGTTCCATGCGAAGGACCGACGTCTTCGATGTAGCTCATGCCTGAGCTTGACCTTAATCCTTTCTTCCCTACACTTTCGAAACCGGCTTGACGTTCTTACGACTTGACGACCTGTGCCTTCCCCTTCATGCTTCACACATCTTCACACCAGAAACCTCCGAAGCCCTTCAGCCGCATGCTTTTGACGATGTGGCCTGCATCAAATCCCAGCCCCAAGCGCGAGGAGAAGCCTCTTCATTTTCACTTCTTTGTGGACCAGGCACCTTTTGGCCGGACGGTTCTGGGCGAACATGTGCAGTTGAATTTCCAAACAGTAAGCACCCTTCTGATGCCCAGAACTTTGCCCGGCCGCTTTGCCAACTGCAATCTGCAAAGCCACACTTTCAGCCCGAAACCCAGAGTTGCAAGCTGAAGGGGGCTGCGTCCGCAAGCCCCGCCACATACCGCCACAGCAAAGCCCAGCCAAAGCCAAGCCATTTTGCACGCTTCTTGGAGCGTCTGCGTCGTCCCAACCAAAGCCAACCCAACCGTACCCTTTCCATTAACAAAGTGTCAGACAAGCCTTCTGTGAATCCAGTGAAAGGCACTTGGGCATGGGGGGCTGCCCCCTCCACCACCCCCTTGCTGTAGCCAAGCCAGTGAGCCAGAGAGCCAACGCCCATCCCAAAGCCAAGTGCCACATGTATCAGACGCAGGCACGTTTTTTTCTCTTTGTGCATCCTCGAAAACACTTGGCAAAGGTTTGTACGGACACTCTTGCAAACGCGACTGCGCACCCCCCCCAAAAGAACCAAAGCCCGAAAGCTGCATGGTTGCTGCGGCACGGCGAGTTTTAGCGCGGCCTCCCGTTCCCATGCATCGGTTCTGGAAGGCATACATGCAAGCACCCTGCAGGCAGGTCGCGAAGACACGGAGTCCGTGCTTCGTGACTGGCTGGAGCCCGACACTTGGCGAAGCCAATGGAATGCAGGAATTTCTGAAGGGAGGACGGCTTGAGCACTTGCTCTTCCCGATTCTCATTCTAGACGAACACCTGTCATGATGTGTCACACCTCCTGGTCCGTAGGCCAAGCTCCAGTCTATCAGAAGCTTCCCCAGTCCGCGAGCTGGTGCTAAAGCCTCAGCTTATCTCGGTTTCCATACAGTGAGGAACTGCACAAGAAGATTGCCCAGATCACCTGGTGGGGCCCGACAGAGCCACGTGGCAGCTAGGGGCTCAGGGCTCAGGGCTTCAGCCCGCCGCAAGCCTGAAACCCCGTAGTCGGCTCTTCCAAGTACACTCAGAACAATCCCTTCAAACTCTGCAGCCTTCTTCCTAAGCACCGCACCCCAAATCCCAAACATCCCTGGATCGTGAGCATGAGGTCGTCTCAGCCTAGTGCTCCAGCTTTACTATCAAAAAAGTATGTGCTACACCCTTGTAGTGCTGGAGACCCCGTGCAGATGCCGAAACACGCAAGGTTTGACCGCATCTCGAAGGTGCTCCATGCCAGAGTGCCTGAAAAGTGTCTGGAGGGCGTTGGCTCATGGAAGGGCGAGCGCCTTGCCGGCACCGAGCAGTCCAAGGCACAAAGGTTCGGCAGCCTTGCCATGCCTTGCCGGTAGCAACTTACGTTAGGATGCTTAAGCTGTTTAAGCAGAGGCTGGGCATGTCAGTTCGATGGTTATGCTGTTGCATCTATCTTAATGCTGCCTTGTGGTGTCCCAGCGCAGCCTGAGGTACGGTTCGCCGGGCTGGATGAGGCTCTTTCCGCAGGAGCACGTGGGGGTGCGGGGGGGGGTTTGAGGGGTTCGGTTCAGCCTGGAAGCGTTCACGGCCACACGTCCCACGAATCTTCTGATCCGTTGTGGGCATGTCTGGATCCCGACAAGAACCGATGAGGAAATTTTCAGCGAAGAGCCGGAACATCTCATCTGGACTGATGCTGGGGACTTCCTGTTCTTTGCAGATCCTGCCAAGTTGTTGGACGAGCACCTGCAGAAGGCGTTCCTTGGGAAGGGAGAGAGAGAGAGAGGTGCGGGCTAAGCATTTGGTGGGATGATGTAGCGTTCTCGCGAGCCTCAAGCCGTGAGCCAAGCCGATGCTCTCGGGTCTCATTAGTTCCTGCTGTGGCAAGCTGCTGCTGTCAAAGCTGTCCGCCGAACCAAAATACTCTAAATTAGTCTAACCTTGAGCCACATAAGACATGGGGACAAGGGGACCCAGAAGTATGCAGTCCGCAACTCTTAGCACGAGGAACATGGGGATGCCCTTCGAGGCCAGGGAGCTAGGAAGAGCTCACGAGCAAAAAAAACAGAGCGGGAAAGCGCCTCCCTGAGGTGGGCCGCTCCCGCGCCGTGGCCACCTACCCCAGCGAGAGCGTCTTTCCTGTGCAGGTCTTCGCTCTAAAAAAGATGCGCCAAGCGCAATGGCGCCTGGGCGCATTTACCCGGGTCTGACGTCTGCTAGACGTCGAGCTTTGACGCCGAGAGGTCCGACTTGACCCTACCCCGACGAAGCCACCTCAAAATGGTCAAGCTGTAGCGAAACATGTTAAGACTGCGTGCCCCTTGAGAGTTGAAAGGTCCTCTGTGGCGGAGGCTCTGGTACGCCGACTGTGGCCCCTCGATCCAACCCACTTGTGCTACCGCGGTGAAGGCGGCCCAGGATTTGGGTAAAAAGGGGTTGTTCATTTGTTTCTTCTCGGGGTTACTTCGGCCAAGGGATTTGGGGCACAAGCTTGAATATCCCTGAAGGCACGTCCATGGAAGAGATGTCCAAGCAGCATGCGGATCTTTTTGCTCCCATTCTGGGACGGTGGGCCCACGAGCCTGTTCTGCCCAACTTTGTGTCCACGCTCGTGGACGTGACCAGAAACTTGATGGCAGTGGGGACTTTTCAATCTCCTGGCATCACCCCTACCCTACCCTAAAAAGGATTGCACGGGCGAAGAGATTGCGGATTGCTGCAATCACGTCGACCCTGCAGGAAATACAGGCTAGTTCCCGTTGGGGGGGGAGTTAAAGATAACAGTGAGTGATGTCCTGGCCCCGACCCAGCACGATTGAGTTGTAAAAGCTTGCGAGTGCCGCCTATACAGCCGGGCCTGCCCACGGACAGGAAAGGTGGAAAGAGGGGTCGCAGGGTCCGGCGGGGGTTTCGGGGGGGTACCAAAACAGCCAAATTCGTGCTTTGTGGAGCGGCATCGGTTTGCAGCTCCTCCAAGCGATGGGGGGGGAAGTTTTGTCTGCGTCCCACAGGGTGGGGGGGTCCGTCACAAAATCTGGCACAGGTGGGTTGGGGGGAAGGAGACCGGTGTCTGCTTGTTGCAAGGCTTCTCGGCAGGAAGCCGAGGCGAATTCTTTTCTTAAGACCGAAAGCCCCCCCATGTCAAGGAGCTTAGAGTGGCCAAGGAAAGGGAGGATATGTGCTGACACCGTCGGTCTGGGATGACCGCGAACATCCGGGCCTCGTCGATCCCACGCAGGCGTTCATCTTCTGCCCAAGCGTCGCGGAATTGTTCACCCACTTCTTTGCGACGCCTGGCAGCACAACAGAGTTGTAAGCTGCCCAGCAAATCAAAGGAGTCACAGGCTGGCCTGCAAGACTCGGAAATAGGGTGAGATGCTCCACTGACCAGCGCCTGGCAGGGCGCCCTAAAGTCCAGCTGAGAGAAGTTTCAGAGGAAGGCAATCAAAAGACCCAAAGCTGACTTAAGACCGAGGACTTGGCTCCATCCGCCAACCTTTAGCCTTGAGATTGCTCAGCTGTGGGTCCACAGCGCCAAGGCTGCTGCGGAGCAGGAGCGCTCCCCCCCCCCCAACTCCCCTCCCCAACTCAATTACATCCCCCCATAAGACACTCAAAATGCATGTTCCGGCCTTTGGACCTGTTGACTCTGGATGCCCGGCACAGGCTGCGATGCTCCGGCTCTATCCCTGTCGCCTGTCTTGAATCTCGGGGCTGCCGGAAGTTCCAGGAGATGTTAAGGGAAATTCAAACAAATTCAACAAAATCAGTAACCCTAAGCGCTAAAACCCAGAACCCTAAACCCTAAACCTTAATAAACCCTAAACCGCAACAGTGTTCTCCTGCAATACAAAGCAAATGTAGGGTGCGTGGCTTGTGGTTCCTCTGTTCTCCTTCAATGCGGGGCGCTAGCGATTGGAGTTCGGGCCTGAAAGCATCATGACACGTAAGGTGGACGGATTGACAGACCTTCCCCCAACAATCCTGCAGAAAGACCACCTTGAACCCAAAGAAGTGTCAGAAGAAGCAAGAAGTGGACAAAAAGCGGGGCGCTTGAGATTGACCATGACGGGCGCGCCCTGATGCATCCTTCAAGCATCCTTCAGAGCCTCACAGTGAGGTGGAGCTCCTGTCCTGGGGATGCACCTCATCAGGCTGGTGGGTCACGGGGTCTACACAACATGTTGCCCAGGCGAGGCATTTCCGGCCACCAGAGACACGGAATCAACAAACTGTGTCACTGTCAATGGGCCTTGGCAGATAGCCGGATAGCCATGCCCATACCTGATACTTAGTTCCGAAACCGAGCGGACAGCAGCAACAATCATCATGGTAGCGGCCTCCTGCACGACCTTACTTAGACTCGCCTTTGCCACATGCCGCATGACCACGATGAACGACATCTCGCAAATCCGTCAGAATGTTCCACGACTGGGTACCGTGGAGCCTTCGACTCTTGGATTTCTGGAGCAGGCAGCGGCTGGGCGGCACAGACTAGCGCGGTTAGTGTGGTTAGTGACTGGAGGGCACTTCTCATCACATCTTCGACCTTCTGAAAAGGCGCTTTGTTGCAAAGTTGAAAATCCCGAGGCCCGGTCTTTGGGGCCCTCGCAAGAGGCGCTTGCCTGGTCGGCTCGGTGATTCGGACCCTGCCCGAGCCGAGAAGAAAAGAAGCACAAGAAGGGTAAGCACAACATTGGAGCTTTGGGCTTTGGTCCTGTGTTCTTGGTTCAGTTCCCGTGCGCTGTTGTTCAGGTACTTGTCCTTTGTGAGGCTTTCCTTGCAGGACTCTGAACGCAGCCTCGACACAGCATGTGAGTGAAACGCCTTGTTTCTGATGAACTAGCGGTTCCTGGATTCTTTGGCACGGTCCCCTTCGTTTTCTTATTGTCGTTACACACCTGCCTCATTGGGAGAATGACACGACAGAGGTCCAAGCTGTACCTCCGCTCACAGAGCCCTGCAAACTCATGATAACCCTTCATTCATCTCGGCGCAGGAAATCCTCACCTCCCTCGAAAGCCTGAACAACGCACTGTAGCTTCAACAAAATGTTTTGAGCGTGACCCCAGCCGCCCTCTTGATATTCAAGGAATGATGCATTCATCGCAGCGCTCAGCCAGAGCACAGAGAACAGCTCAGCACCCGTGCAGTGAACACAAGCAACGCGTTGCTAGAAAAGCTTGTTGGATAGTTCGCCAGGCCTCCTTGTAGATGTACATGGATGGACCCATATGGACCCCTGCCTTGGCTCGTGCACTTGCGCGAAACGATGAGGGCTTCGAAAGAGGGCTTGGAAGATAACGCGGAGGGTCACACCCCCAAATTTGTTGCAAGACCGCAAGACCCAACCGCAAAGAGCTTCGCATAACCGCATGCAGCATAATGTCCGAGAATGATTATTAGCGGGATAGTTCGAACGCTCTCAGCCGCTTGTGGTGCAGAGTGGAAGCCATGTTACAAAGACGACCAAACAATGTTACAAGTACTCGCTAGTGGGCAAGTGAGATTACGCTTAACATGGATTTTCTTGTTCAACATATCTGAAACAGGGCTGGCACTGCATTCTGCATGTTCTCCCACCCTGCCACTTCCTCAACCGCTCAACTCTCCTCATTCTTGCCTTAACAGGGAGCTATGACTGAGCGTGAGACCCATGGCTCGCATTGCATGGCTCGGCCTGGCTGCAGCGGGACCACCACTGTATCCCACAGTGCCGGACTTCCAGCGCCTGGACTTCCAAGCACACATGGTTGGCCAAGCCCCACCAGTAAAAAAACCAGAAAAATAGAATGTTAAAAATAACCGTGTATTCATGTAATCATAAAAAAGTACAGAATATCAGTAATATAACAATAACAAATGCAAAAGAAATATGTACTAATGCAATAATCGAATATTATATTATTCCTGGAAGACTAATATATTCATGGAAGACTAATATATTTTAAGGGGCTGCGCCCATGGGCGGGCAGCGCAGGCAGAAGCGCGGGGCGAGCAGTTTCTAAGCATTTTGAGGCCCCTAATCTCTAAAAACTCCCCTTTTCCTAACCCCGGGCTTAGACATATCGCTTATGCCCGCCCTCTGGGGGGCATCATGCTCCTGATGCGCCCCCGGGGTCCCGCCCCGGGAGCCGCTGATGCTCCTGATGCGCGCCTGGGGGTCCCGGGCTGGACCCGCTGATGCTCATGATGCGCGCCCTCTGGGGGCCTCCGTGGCGACGCAAAAAACCACGAAAAAAAAACCGTTCACCGGCGGCACGCGGGGGTCGGCGGCACTGGCGTCCGGCCTAATTCTGCTTCGCAGAAGGCCAGAGGCCAGCAAGGCTATTCCCGGGACGACCCGGGCTAAAAGGTCCGCATTTGCTCGGTCCTTTGGGGACCTCGCGCTGCCCGATTTTAAGGGGCTGCGCCCATGGGCGGGCAGCGCACGCAGAAGCCCGGGGCGAGCAGTTTCTAAGCATGTTGAGGCCCCTAAACTCCCTTAAAATCTCTAAGCGTTAAGTTTCTAAGCATTTTCAGGCCCCTAAACTCCCTTCAAATCTCTAAGCGTTTGAGGCTCCGAGACTCCCTTAACGTTTCTAAGCACTTTATAAGGCCCCTAAACTCCCTTTTTCCTAGCCCCGGGCTTAGACACGTCGCTTATGCCCGCCCTTTGGGGGGCATCATGCTCCTGATGCCCCCCCGCGGTCCCGCCCCGGGAGCCGCTGATGCTCCTGATGCGCGCCTGGGGGTCCCGGGCTGGACCCGCTGATGCTCATGATGCGCGCCCTCTGGGGGCCTCCGTGGCGACGCAAAAAACCACGAAAAAAAAACCGTTCACCGGCGGCACGCGGGGGTCGGCGGCACTGGCGTCCGGCCTAATTCTGCTTCGCAGAAGGCCAGAGGCCAGCAAGGCTATTCCCGGGACGACCCGGGCTAAAAGGTCCGCATTTGCTCGGTCCTTTGGGGACCTCGCGCTGCCCGATTTAATGGCTACCGCCAGTGCCGCCGACCCCCAACAGGGGAAGCACAGCCGGGCGGACGGTGCGGGGTGTAGGGTCCAGGGCTAGGGGGCAGGGTGGAGGGGGGTCTGCAGGGTTCCGTCGGCAGGATGTCACGTGAACACGAGGCCGTCCGGGCTTGCGCTTTGGACGGCTTCGGGTGTCAGGGGTGCTTGTGTATTCCCTGCGCCTGTTCCTCGTGGAATCTTGCTGATGGAAGCCCCCGCAGGGGTCGCGTATCGGCGTATTTCGGGGGGGGGGGGGGGGGGGGGGGGGGGGGGGGGGACTCGGCGTATTGGTGTATTTCGAGGGGAAGGCAGGGGGGGGGAGGAGAACGGCTTATCGGCGCATGGGCATATTTCCCAGAGGCTTTGGGGGGCGGGGGGGGGCGAACGGCGTACAATTTCCGGGGGAGGAGGGGGAAGCGGCGTATCGGCTTAGCGGCGTGCTTTCCGGGAGGGGGGGGTTAGCGTATCTATTGGAGAGGGGGGGGGGGGGGAAACGCGTATCGGTTGTACTTGGCTGGGAAGGGGGGGGGGGGGGGGGGGGTTCCGGCACGCAAGATGCAATATGTAACATATGTATATAAATATGCAATATGTAATATATGTTTATATAGATATATATATATATACTATAACCTACAAAATCTATATACGACATACGATATACTATATAGTAGATACTGCATACTAGATGCTATGTATTATATGTGATATATAGATATATATTGTATTATATGATATATCATATTGCATATTGTAAACTATATCTTTTACATATGATACGCGCCAAAGGGTCGGTTTGCCCACGCCCAAGCCGTCCAACATAGGGTTTAAGGTTTAGGGTTTAGGGTTTGGGAAGTAGGGTTTAGGGTTTAGGGTTTAGGGTTTTTGCATGGGATCCGAAACCACCCCTGGGAGCTCCGCAGCCGTAGCTGGGGCTTCGTCCTCGCGCGGGCTCGGGCCCGAGGTGCCTGGGACGAATCGCGTGTTTCAGTTAGGGTTGAGGGTTTGGGGCCCACGGTTAAAAAGGGTTTCGGGTTCAAACTTAAACGGGGGGAGTCCAAAACTTAGTAGGACTGTTGGGTTCGAGGTCTAGGGCGTTTTGGCTGGGGAGGAGGGAGTGTTAGGTTGAGTTTGGGGACGCGCCTCGCGCTTGACGCAGGCTCAACCCGAGGAACAGGTTTCACGGGCCAGGATCAGATCTTTGGGTATAGGGTCCAGGTTTGAGAGGGGGTGCGGTAGGGCTGACGGTCTAGTTTAGGTTGAACCCTGCCCAAGATTGGATTCCGGGTTTGGACCCTAAAGCCCGAAACCCTGAAGCTTGGTAGCGTGGGGCATCTGCTTCTCCATCTTGAGTGCGTTTAGTGAGGTAGCCCCCCCCCCCAACAGAACTCTTGAGTTACGGGTTATGACCTTAAGGCCTGGGGCCCACAACCCTCACGTTGAACCTTAAGCTTTTCTGCTGCCCGAAGTTTTGTAGAAGCATGAAATCAGGGGTTTAGGTTTCAGGGTTTGCTATGCACCCTTGTTTCACTTGATCCTTCAGACCCTGGAGTCCCCAAACAGGGTTTAGGGCTTAGGGCTTAGGGTCATGCCTAGGGCGAGCAGGGAATAGAGAAGTACTACTCCCGGACCTTCTACTACTGCTCGTTGGCCTTGCTGTGACCTTTTTGCTCTCTGGCCTGATGGTGTAGGGTTTAAAGTGTGTGGTTTAGGTGGTTTAGGTTTCAGGGTTTAGGGGGCGAAGATGCCCGCAAAACATTGTGCGTATCCATACTTTGCAAAGCAAATGGATGCCAACACAGTAAAGGGACCTTCGCTATCATGTGAAGGACATGGCAGTGCAAGGATTGTTTGGTGGAGATAGTAGTGGTGCAGCTTCATGGTGTGGTGTTAGTGGCCTATTTATAATGAGCATAGATAAACAGCATGGATTTTCCAACCCGCACTTGCAAGAAGGAACCGTGGGTTTGATTTTCGCTAAACCCTAAACCCCAAACCCCAAACCCTACCCGCCCCCTCAAATAAAATTAACAAAAACAAAAAATTGAACAAAACACGAAAGACATCGCACTCCTCGGGGCCCCTTGGGCCAGACTCTGCGCGGCGCCTCCTTTGAGCTTGTGGCTGGTGTCAGGGCTTTGGGCTTACTGGGGGTTAGTTTAGGGTTTTTGGTTTAGGGTTTAGGGTCTCCTGGCACAAGCCGCGAAGTTTGACAGGCTCTGGCAGATTGCGGCATCGACATGTGGTCGAAGCCCGCGCCTCCGGCAAAGCAGGGCGACGGCCTCGGCCGAAGAGAAAGATCCACGTGGTCGGTCACACCTAGGCCCTAAACCCTACACCCGAAGCTTTGAAGTCGAATTCAGTGCACACATGTACAAAGGGCCTACCTCAACCCCCTGAGCCTTGAAGCGTCGGACGTTCACAGCTTCGGCAACTGCGCGTACCTGGCGGCAAACACATTAGGTAGCCCAACCTTGCAAGCCTCAACTCCCCAAAGGCTTCCTAAGCTGTAGGCTGTAGAGACACAGGGCACCGAGAGAGTTGGCGCCGGGCGGCGGCATGCATGACCGTAGAGGAAGTCCGGCCTGCGAGCCCGAGCGCGCGCGCAGCCCCGCCTGCACGCAAGCTGTTGCGATGGAAGTCAAAGACGGCCGTGTAGACGTCGCGTACGAATGCCCGCAGTGCAAGGCCAAGGTCGACTCAGCCGTGCGAGACGGACGCATCGACAAGCGACGGAAATGCGGACACCAGTTTAGGGTGGCCGCAGGCAAAGTCGTGGCGACCCGGTCGGCGATCACATGCTTCTCCTATGAGTGCCCACAGTGCAAGGCCAAGGTCGAGACAGCCGTGCGAGACGGACGCATCGACAATCGACAGAAATGCGGACACCAGTTTAGGGTCGCCGCAGGCAAAGTCGTCGCGACCCGGTCGGCGACCACACGCTTCTCGTATGAGTGCCCACAGTGCAAGGCCAAGGTCGAAGCAGCCGTGCGAGACGGACGCATCGACAATCGACGGAAATGCGGACACAGGTTTACGGTCGCCGCAGGAAAAGTTGTCGCGACCCAGTCGGCGACCGCACACTTCTCGTATGAGTGCCCGCAGTGCAAGGCAAGGGTCGAGTCTACCACGCGAGACGGATGCATCGACAATCGACGGAAATGCGGACACCAGTTTAGGGTCGCCGCAGGAAAAGTCGTCGCGACCCAGTCGGCGACCGCACACTTCTGGTATGAGTGCCCACAGTGCAAGGCAAGGGTGGAGTCTACCACGCGAGACGGATGCATCGACAATCGACGGAAATGCGGACACCAGTTTAGGGTCGCCGCAGGAAAAGTCGTCGCGACCCAGTCGGCGACCGCACACTTCTGGTATGAGTGCCCACAGTGCAAGGCAAAGGTCGAGTCTACCACGCGAGACGGATGCATCGACAATCGACGGAAATGCGGACACAAGTTTACGGTCGCCGCAGGAAAAGTCGTCGCGACCCGGTCGGCGACCGCACACTGCTGATAGCCTTAGAGCTTTAGGGGCCAGAGGGGAGCCATGCGGCCATGAGGCCATGGGGGGGGTTATGGGACCATGCGGAGAGGGCGGCCAGGAGGCCATGAAAGGGGCCATGGGACCATGGAGCCATGGGGCGGGAAGGGCGGAGAGGGCGGAGAGGGCGAGCATGCACATAGGGTTTCGGGGCGTGAAGCCGTGGGAGGCATGGGACCATGGAGCCATGGAGCCATGAGCCATTGGGGGCTAGAGGGATGGAGCCATGAGGCCATGGGCGCCATGGGACGGACCATGGAGCCATAGAGCCATGGAGCGTCATGGGGCGGAGAGGGCGGGAAAGTCAGCGATAAGGTCCAGGGGCGTGAGGCACGGGAGCCATGGGGCGGGATGGGACCATGCACGAGCCATTGGGGGCCGGAAGCATGAAGCCATGAGGCCATGGGCCATGGGACCATGGAGCCCTGAAGGGAAGAGTGAGAAGGTCCACACGGGCGTGAGGCCGTGGGACCATGGAGCCACGGAGCGCCATGGAGCGGGAAGGGCGGAGGGGGCGGAAAGGGCGGAGGGGGCGGAGAGGGCGGAGAGGGCGGGCATGCACTAAAGGTCCATGTCAACGCTTTGGATGGGGCGAGTCGGTGGTAGGGAGCCATAGGTCCATGAGCGGCATGGGCGGGGCGAGGTGTGTGGGTGGCAGGGGTAGAGCAAACGGGCGGGCGTGCACTGAGGCCCTGCTTTAAAGTGGGGCGGGGCGGGATGGGGCCATGCACGCACCATTGGGGGCCAGAGGCATGGGGCCATGAGGCCATGGGCCATGGGATCATGGAGCCCTGGAAGGAAGAGTGACAAGGTCCACGGCCGTCCGTGGGACCATGGAGCCATGGAGCGCCATGGAGCGGGAAGAGTGGAGGGGGCGGAAAGGGCGGAGAGGGCGGAAAGGCGGAGAGAGCGCAGGTGAGAGGGTCCAAAGCCGTGAAGCCAGGCGGGATGGGACCATGGGCCACAGAACCATGGAGCCATGGAGCGCCATGTAGCGGGAAGGGCGGGGGCGGAAAGGGCGGAGAGGGCGGGCATGCACTGGGACCCTTTGAAGTCAGCTGATAGGGTCCAAAGCCGTGAAGCCATGGGAGCCATGGGGCGGGATGGGACCATGGAGCCATGGGGCCATGAGCCATTGAGGGTGAGAGGCATGGGGCCATGAGGCCATGGGGGGGTAAAGGAAGGGCAGAGGAGGGGGCGGAAAGGGCGGAGAGGGCGGGCATGCACTGCTTTAAAGTCGAGTGAAGCCATGCGAGCCATGGGGCGGGATGGGACCATGGAGCCATGGGGCCATGAGCCATTGAGGGTGAGAGGCATGGGGCCATGAGGCCATGGGGGGGGCAAGGAAGGGCAGAGGTGGCGGAGAAGGCGGATGATAAGGTCTGAAGCCGGGCGGGATGGGACCATGGGGCCATGGGACCATGGAGCCCTGGAGCGCCATGGAGCGGGAAGGGCGGAGGGGGCGGAAAGGGCGGAAAGGGCGGAGAGGGCGGGCATGCACTGGGACCCTTTAAAGTCAGCTGACAGGGTCCAAAGCCGTGAAGCCATGGGAGCCATGGGGCGGGATGGGACCATGGAGCCATGGGGCCATGAGCCATTAGGAAGGGCAGAGGCGGCGGAGAAGGCGGATGAAAAGGTCCAGACGTGAGGCGTGGGAGAAGCCATGGAGCGCCATGGGGCGGTTGAGGGTGAGAGGCATGGGGCCATGAGGCCATGGGGGGGCAAGGAAGGGCAGAGGCGGCAGGCGGATGATTATAAGGTCTGAAGCCGGGCGGGATGGGACCATGGGGCCATGGAGCCATGGAGCGCCATGGAGCGGGACGGAGGGGGCGGAAAGGGCGGAGGGGGCGGGGAGGGCGGAGAGGGCGGGCATGCACTAGGACCCTTTGATAGGGTCCAGAGCCGTGAAGCCATGGGGCGGGATGGGACCATGGAGCCATGGGGCCATGAGCCATTAAGAAGGGTAGAGGGCAGAGGCGGCGGAGAAGGCGGATGAAAAGGTGCAGGGACGTGAGGCCGTGGGAGTCATGGGGCATGGGACCAATGAAGCCATGGAGCGCCATGGGGCGGGAAGGGCGGAGGGGGCGGGAACCATATGGAGCGCCATGGAGCGGGAAGGGCGGAGGGGGCGGAGCGGGAAGGGCGGAGGGGGCGGAAAGGGCGGAAAGGGCGGAGGGGGCGGGGAGGGCGGAGAGGGCGGGCATGCACTGGGACCTTTTAAAGTCAGCTGATAGGGTCCAAAGCCGTGAAGCCATGGGAGCCATGGGGCGGGATGGGACCATGGAGCCATGACGCCAATGAGCCATTAAGGGTGAGAGGCATGGGGCCATGAGGCCATGGGGGGGTAAAGGAAGGGCAGAGGCGGCGGAGACGGAGGAAAAGGTCCAGACACATGAGGCCGTGGGAGCCATGGGGCATGGGACCAATGAAGCCAGGAGCGCCATGGGGCGGGAAGGGCGGAGGGGGCGGGAACCATATGGAGCGCCATGGAGCGGGAAGGGCGGAGGGGGCGGAGCGGGAAGGGCGGAGGGGGCGGAAAGGCGGAAAGGGTGGAGGGGCGGGGAGGGCGGAGAGGGCGGGCATGCACTGAGAGGGTCCAAGGTGAAGCTATGGGAGCCATGGGGCGGGATGGGACCATGGAGCCATGGGGCCATGAGCCATTGTGAGGGTGAGAGGCATGGGGCCATGAGGCCATGGGGCAAAGGAAGGGCAGAGGCGGCGGAGAAGGCGGATGATAAGGTCTGAAGCCCGACGGGATGGGACCATGGGGCCATGGGACCATGGAGCCATGGAGCGCCATGGAGCGGGAAGGGCGGAGGGGGCGGAAAGGGCGGAAAGGGCGGAGGGGGCGGGGAGGGCGGAGAGGGCGGGGGACCCTTTAAAGTCAGCTGATAAGCCGTGAAGCCATGGGAGCCATGGGGCGATGGCTCATGGCCCCATGGTTCCATGGTCCCATCCCGCCCCATGGCTCCCATGGCTTCACGGCTTTGGACCCTATCAGCTGACTAAAGGGTCCCAGTGCATGCCCGCCCTCTCCGCCCTCCCCACCCCCTCCGCCCTTTCCGCCCTTTCCGCCCCCTCCGCCCTTCCCGCTCCGCCCCCTCCGCCCTTCCCGCTCCATGGCGCTCCATATGGTTCCCGCCCCCAGCGCCCTTCCCGCCCCATGGCGCTCCATGGCTTCATGGTCCCATGCCCCATGGCTCCCACGCCTCACGTCTGCACCTTTTCATCCGCCTTCTCCGCCGCCTCTGCCCTTCCTAATGGCTCATGGCCCCATGGCTCCATGGGTGAGAGGCATGGGGCCATGAGGCCATGGGGGGGTAAGGAAGGGCAGAGGCGGCGGAGAAGGCGGAGGAAAAGGTCAGGGACATGAGGCCGTGGGAGCCATGGGGCATGGGACCAATGAAGCCAGGAGCGCCATGGGGCGGGAAGGGCGGAGGGGGCGGGAACCATATGGAGCGCCATGGAGCGGGAAGGGCGGAGGGGGCGGAGCGGGAAGGGCGGGGGGGCGGAAAGGGCGGAGGGGCGGGGAGGGCGGAGAGGGCGGGCATGCACTGGGACCCTTTAAAGTCAGCTGAGAGGGTCCCAAGGTGGGCAAAGGAAGGGCAGAGGCGGCGGAGAAGGCGGATGATAAGGTCTGAAGCCGGGCGGGATGGGACCATGGAGCCATGGAGCGCCATGGAGCGGGAAGGGCGGAGGGGGCGGAAAGGGCGGAAAGGGCGGAGGGGGCGGGGAGGGCGGAGAGGGCGGGCATGCACTGGGACCCGGGATAGGGTCCAAAGCCGTGAAGCCATGGGAGCCATGGGGCGGGATGGGACCATGGAGCCATGGGGCCATGAGCCATTACGAAGGGCAGAGGCGGCGGAGAAGGCGGATGAAAAGGTCCAGACGTGAGGCGTGGGAGAAGCCATGGAGCGCCATGGGGCGGTTGAGGGTGAGAGGCATGGGGCCATGAGGCCATGGGAGGGCAAGGAAGGGCAGAGGCGGCGGAGATGGCGGATGATAAGGTCTGAAGCCGGGCGGGATGGGAGCATGGGGCCATGCATGGGACCATGAGCCATGGAGCGCCATGGAGCGGGAAGGGCGGAGGGGGCGGAAAGGGCGGAAAGGGCGGAGGGGGCGGGGAGGGCAAAGAGGGCGGGCATGCACTGGGACCCTTTAAAGAGAGGGCCCAAAGCCGTGAAGCCATGGGGGCCATGGGGCGGGATGGGACCATGGAGCCATGGGGCCATGAGCCATTAGGAAGGGCAGAGGCGGCGGAGAAGGCGGATGAAAAGGCGCAGGGATGTGAGGCCGTGGGAGCCATGATGCATGGGACCAATGAAGCCATGGAGCGCCATGGGGCGGGAAGGGCGGAGGGGGCGGGAACCATATGGAGCGCCATGGAGCGGGAAGGGCGGAGGGGGCGGAGCGGGAAGGGCGGAAAGGGCGGAAAGGGCGGAGGGGGCGGGGAGGGCGGAGAGGGCGGGCATGCACTGGGACCCTTTAAAGTCAGCTGATAGGGTCCAAAGCCGTGAAGCCATGGGAGCCACTTGGAGGGTCGGCTGGGTTATTAACTGGTTAGGGTATTTACACTTCTTAGTAAGTCAGTTATTAACTAGGATAACCTGACTTAGTAAGTCATGTAAACCTCATAAGTGGACTTACTATCTGGTGTAACTAGAAACATGACATAGTACGCGGTTACGGTTCAATGGTTAAGTATCATAAGTAGTTACACGAGAAACTAAGTCCACTTACACGAGATACTAAGTCCACTTATGAGGTTTACATGACTTACTAAGTCGGGTTATCCTAGTTAGTAATTGACTTACTAAGTAGTGTAAATACCCTAACCAGTTAGTAACCCAGCCGACCCTACAAGCATGGGGCGGGATGGGACCATGGAGCCATGGGGCCATGAGCCATTAAGGGTGAGAGGCATAGGCGGCGGGAGCGTGGGACCACTGAAGCCAGGAGCGCCATGCGGCGGGGAAGGGCGGAGGGGGCGGGAACCATATGGAGCGCCATGGAGCGGGAAGGGCGGAGGGGGCGGAGCGGGAAGGGCGGAGGGGGCGGAAAGGGCGGAAAGGGCGGAGGGGCGGGAGGGCGGAGAGGGGCATGCACTGGGACCCTTTAAAGTCAGCTGAGAGGGTCCCAAGGTGAAGTTATGGGAGCCATGGGGCGGGATGGGACCATGGAGCCATGGGGCCATGAGCCATTGAGGGTGAGAGGCATGGGGCCATGAGGCCATGGGGGGGCAAAGGAAGGGCAGAGGCGGTGGAGAAGGCGGATGATAAGGTCTGAAGCCGGGCGGGATGGGACCATGGGACCATGGAGCCATGGAGCGCCATGGAGCGGGAAGGGCGGAGGGGGCGGAAAGGGCGGAAAGGGTGGAGGGGGCGAGGGCGGGCATGCACTGGTCAGCTGATAGGGTCCAAAAAGCCGTGAAGCCATGGGAGCCATGGGGCGGGATGGGACCATGGAGCCATGGAGCCATGAGCCATTAGGTGAGGTGGGAGAAGCCATGGAGCGCCATGGGGCGGGAAGGGCGGAGGGGGCGGGAACCATATGGAGCGCCATGGAGCGGGAAGGGCGGATGGGGCGGAGCGGGAAGGGCGGAGGGGGCGGAAAGGGTGGAGGGGGCGGGGAGGGGGCGGGCAGGCACTGGGACCCTTTAAAGTCAGCTGATAGGGTCCAAAGCCGTGAAGCCATGGGAGCCATGGGGCGGGATGCAGCCATGGGGCCATGAGCCCTTGAGGCCATGAGAAGCAGTGCGGGCGGGAAGGGCGGGAAGGGCAGAGCCAGCGGAGGGGGCGGGCATGCACTGGGGCCCTTTAAATTCAGCTGATAGGGTGGGGCCATGGGACCATGGAGCCATGGAGCCACGAGCCCTTGGAGACCACGGGGCAATGAGAAGGGCAGTGCGGGCGGGAAGGGCGGAGCAAGCGGAGGGGGCGGGCCATGCAGCCATGGGGCCATGAGCCCTTGAGGCCATGAGAAGCAGTGCGGGCGGGAAGGGCGGAGCCATGGAGCCATGGAGCCGTACGCCCTTCAGGACCATGGGGCCATGAGAAGAGCCGTACGGGCGGGAAGAGCGGAGCAAGCGGAGCAAGCGGAGGGGGCGGCAGCCCATGGAGCAAGCGGAGGAGCCATGAGCGGGGTGGGCGGGCAGTGCGGGCCATAGGCGAGGTGGGCGGAGCGGGCGCGAAGAGCGTAGCATGGGATGGGCAGGGTGTGTGTGGGGGTGGAGGGGGGGAAGGGAAGGGGCCATGCACTAAAGCCCCTAGAGCGGACAAAAATGGGTCTTCACTGACGCCGCCCCGCTGCTGCTGGGGTCGGCGGATAAATACAATGAAGCAATGGTATAAGATTAGTTTAACATATACTGAGAATGTAACACATTAAAACAATACACAACAATATAAGCTATAATCATCTGAACAATGACAAGAGAAGAGTATACGAATATCATAATTAAAACGAACAATATTTCAATATAAATATTGAAAAAGTTTAAACAAGTGATTCGACTAGCATGTTAGTTAAAAACATAATCTAATACAGTAGAATACAATATATTGCCATACCGAGAGCAGGCCACCTGTGGCGCCTGTTTTTTTTTAAAGGTGTTTGTAAGGCACACGCACGCGCATATCAGACAAGAAGCGCATCCTTCTGAGACAGGCGCCCAGGACGGTCCTTTTTGAAAAGTCACAGAAAGATTTCCAATAGTGAGCCCGGCCTGGTGCAAAGTATGATTTCAATACTATATCAGTATGGTATGTCACCACCCAAACGCGACATGGAAGAGTGTTTATTTGTTTTTATTTTTTTTGGAGGGGGGGGGGGTAGTATATCTGCAGTTGCGCCCAAAGGCCAAATCCTATTCCCTTCATCCTTATCCCTAAACTCTTGTGCCCTTAGTCCGGTTCCCGAAGCCCGAAAGAGTGGGGTCCTTAAATCCTTAAGAGACGTAGCAAGGCATTAATTTATTCCTGAACCTTGTTCCCTTGATTTTCTAAGCCTCTAGGCACTAAAGAGTGGAGTCCTTAAAGCCCCAAATCTTCGTCCGTGAATGATGTAACAAGTGATCTCAGGGCCTTTCGTCCGGACATTCTGCTCCCAAACTACGACTGCCGTGGCACTCTGGAACCCGATCCCGAGGTTTCCTGGCGACACATGCTGGATAGGAATTGGGTTTGGGACACCAGTCTTGAAGTGATCTAATGCGCTGCGCAGTAGTACAGCGACGTCTTCGTTGACAGACAGTGTGTGATCCTGCAACACGCATGTTCGTCGGTATGGTTGGCTCATGCTGGGTACGTGTACAAAGAGCATGACCTGCACTGTGGACCCGAGAGCACCATACATGCATGGCATTCCCCTGTGCATGGCGCAGGTCTGCTTACGGTCAGCTTAGCTTCTGTTGTTGGCAGTTGCTGCCAAATCGTTGAAGCGTGTCAACCTGGAAAAGTCACGCGATCGGGCAGGGCTTTTGCTCGGGGCAGGCAACGGTGCATCATACACGAACTCACCAACTGATGTACTCGGCGGCAGCGCGTTCAGGAACGGAATGATGATTGGGGAACCAACAAGCAAGAAGTTGTTGCCACGAAAACACGAACTCTTTGGCATCATCTTGCTGGCGCCAGTAAGCCCGGATGCGTCTCCAGGTTCTTCTCGCGTCCTGGACAGAGACGCTGGCATTTTACCTGCTGACTGGATCGCCCAGGACTGGGCGCCCTAAACATCCCTAAACCCTGAACATCCCTAACCCGAAACGCCTGATTTTTCCAGGGACCAAGTTAGACTCTGCCAGTTTGACTCCGGCTGATGAAGTTCCCAAGTTCAAATTTCGGGGTCAGGGGGCTTCAGGGGAGGTCGGGTTCCCACCTTCTTTGAGCTCTGAGCAAGGGCATCTGGTCCTGGAGCGCCCGAAGAGGATGACGCGAGACTCGGCAGGAAAATTGAGCAGAGTGTCTTTCTTCGTCCCATCTTCAAATCTTCCAGTGATCATCCACATCCTACCACATCCTACAGAAGAGGTTTGCAGAATGACACAGCTGCTTTCCTGACGTGCAGACCAGGATTTGGGTCAACTACGTCAGCGCATTTCAGCAATACATTGACGATGACCTGGAAGCAGAGTGTCCCTTCGCCTTCTTCGTGCTGAGGCCTTTGCTTCCGCACATTGCTAGCAAGTCGCTACAGGAAGCGTAGCCAAAGCTATGTGGCATCCTGTACCCAGGCTGCTCCGTTAAGATCTGGTTTGCTTGCGATGGATAGGGCTCTACAGGTTCCGATCTGGAGGGAACATTTCTGGGGTGTGACCAGAAGCTTGGAGCTCTTGCGACTGCGTTGACAGGTTGTGCCTGTGGTTCTCTTGCCGACTTCTTCTCGATCCATGGCTGGCAAAGACCGGGTCAGCCCCCTTCATGCCTTCATTGGCCCCTTCGTTAACGTTGAAGCTCTTAACCCCACTGACGGCCAAACCTTGCATGCTCGACAGTCGAAGTTGAGGCTCATGCCTTTCATTGTGTGGGGGGTGTTGGGCGCCAGGTCCAAGGTGCATGCTGTGATTGGGTCGACAGTGCGCACGGTGACTGGGTGCAGGGTTTTGGGCATCCACGATATGGACTTGCGTTGCCTCTGAAGGCTTCCAAGGGCTACGGTCTAGCGGGAGGTCTTCCCTAAAAACCCCTAAACCCTCAAAACCCTAAACCTTCAAAACCCTAATTCCAAAACCCTCCTGAAGTCCCGGAAAGTTGGCTACCCTGGCCAGTGGCCTGCACTAGACAAGGTGCACAGGGTTGTTTAAAAAAAAGGCCTGTGAGAAACCGGAACGGGCTCGAAAACGCTTGCCCGCGCGTACTCAACGGGACCCTGTGCGTGCCGTGGGCTCGCAAAATGTCGTGTGCACCTTGGACACGCGGACTCGTCCGCCTTGGATATGACTACCTATACTCGGGTGTTAGGACGGAGTCTGAAGCGTGGGCACGATGTCTTAGCAATGTCGCCGAGTGCAAGAGCAGACTGGGTCCCGAGCTTCGTGCCAGCATCCCCAGTCCCAGGACCAAGGCCACGAGACTTGCGTGTCGCATGGTCCGGAGCTTAACTGAAAGATGCCCGCAGTCGTGCAATCGCCGTTTGCAGTTGCAAGCTTCTCGGCAAGGCCTTACAGCCTTGCAAGTCATGATGTAAGTTCATGGCTGTTGTGTGGTATGCCACAATAGCACGGCTCCAATGGTGCATAGCTGGCCGCGGCTACCAGAATGAGCATTCAGAAATCCAATTCAGAAGTTCAACCACATCGCAGTCCTGAGGCTGGCGGGCGCCGTTGCTGGGAAGGCCCTGCCGGTCCTACCAGTCTGCCCTGAGAACCAGCCGAAGACAGAAAGGACCAGCCCTACATCCCAAAAAGCGGACCCCTGCACCACAAGAAAAGTCCCAGCCCCAGACATCCTGAATTGTTGAAAGGAGAAGGCTGTTGCTGGACTGAGCCACCATACAAATGAACCACCAAAAATGAAGAATGTCGGGGCTCAATGTGGCACACAATTGCAGGGATCTGCTATCTTCTGGCTACCATGGGCTGAGGCAAGCTGCGAGATTCAAGTGTCCGGAGTTTTGGGGGGTGCAGTGTGCAGGATGTAGGAGTAGACCGCTCGAACTCAAGGCAAGGATCGGTTGTGTTAGCAGCTGGGGTAGAATTAGGACCTTCTCATGGTGGTTCTCCAAAAACACGGCACTTGTAGTCAGATCACCAAGCCGTCTTGCCAGATCCCCAACGAATCCTCAGAGCGACCGACCCCTGCAAACCTACCTGAAACGAGCATGCCTTGTGTATCTTTATGTGACACATGACATCCTGTCACTCCCCAACATGGCTTCGCCATAGTCCTCATGATGGACTTGCTTTCGCTGCACGGTCTGGAACGTGTTGGGTTCAATGCTTCTGTGGTCAGCAAGCACGGCTCCCTTTTTGGGGGTCGTGGCTTCGTGCTTGCGGTTTCCACGCAGTCGTCACAAAGGCCAGAAACGCATTTGCCCAAGCTGCAACGGAATGACTGCACCAGGAACTGGGAAACCTTTGGAGTTTTCCTGAACTCTCGATGGGCGCGGCCCTTCTGCAAATGGGCCGGGGTCTCAGCCCTGTGCATCGTTACCGTAGATGACTAAAATGGCAGGTTTCGTGTGGGGTTTGCTGAGTTAGACGTCCAGTTCAACATGTCCAGAAATCAGGAACTTTTTCCCAACTGAGGCGACTTGCACAGGCATTTTGAAAAGCAACCAGGTGAAGTGGTTTTTGATAACGGAGTGCTTTCCAGGGAAGATGTGCGCCTGGAGATCCCCCTGACATGCGCGCACAGGAAGCATGATACTAGCACCTGCCCACGATGGCGCCGAATGTGCAGTCTGACAGCTGGCACCAAGGTAAGTGAAGGGAATCCCTCCTCCAAAGCGACAGCACCCAACCCGGATCTGCTTCTCACAGGTAACCCATGATGAAGGTACCGACACATGCCCTTCCACAGCAAAAACGCTCTTTAACAGACTGCAACCCCTCAAGGATTGCGTAAGGGCGTTTGACCAAGGCTCATGGATCTTTGGGACTGGCTACGAAGCTGGAACTGGTCGCGGATGAACTCGTTGTAAGCTGCTCATTCGGGAGAAAGGGTTCGGGTCTTGATAACGTCTGAGCCTGTGCCCACGGCACCAGTTGC